>CAWUDS030004039.1:0-55584 GCA_963859935.3 Lathyrus sativus | reverse complement strand
GTTGAATAATCTGATGTCTTGCCCGGGGCATCAGGATTTGCTTAGGGCTGTGTTGTTATGAACATTGCGTGTTAATCATTAAATAAATGGCGTTTTTCATGTGCAAATACTGTAATCTCTGTCTTTCTTGTTTTATATTTTTCAATAAAATGGCAACGTGGTTGTTCGCTTTATACGCATTTTGAAGCACTTAACCATTCCTTTTGCAGGATGACATTTTCAGACGACATCTTTGAACCACCTATGACTCGTCCCGACTTCGAGCACCCGGTATTTCAGGCCGAAGAAGAGGTTGTCGAAGAT
This sequence comes from Lathyrus sativus, assembly GCA_963859935.3. Lineage (NCBI taxonomy): Eukaryota > Viridiplantae > Streptophyta > Magnoliopsida > Fabales > Fabaceae > Lathyrus > Lathyrus sativus. The sequence continues at coordinate 55,281 of CAWUDS030004039.1, read as the reverse complement.
AGCGACGTTCCTGAAGAACTGTCTTGGTTGGTGAAGCGAGAGGAAAGAGCCATTCTGCCTCACGACGAGGTCATCGAAATTATCAACTTGGGGTCGGAAGGGGTTGAGAAGAATATCCGCATCGGGGCCGCACTGCAGGGTGATATCAAGCGAAAACTGGTTGAAATGCTCCGAGAATATAGTGATGTATTCGCTTGGTCATATGAAGATATGCCGGGGCTCGATACAGATATGGTTGTACACCGCCTGCCACTGAAAGAAGATTGCCCGCCAGTCAAACAAAAGCTTCGCAGAACTCGACCAGATATGGCAGTGAAGATCAAAGAGGAAGTCCAAAAACAGTGGGACGCTGGTTTCCTTGCTGTGACGAAATATCCCTCATGGGTTGCCAACATCGTACCAGTGCCAAAGAAAGATGGCAAGGTTCGAATGTGCGTGGATTATAGAGATTTGAATAAAGCAAGCCCAAAAGACGATTTTCCACTTCCTCACATTGACGTGTTAGTTGATAATACTGCTCAATACTCCATATTCTCCTTCATGGATGGCTTTTCAGGCTATAATCAGATCAAAATGGAGCCAAAGGATATGGAGAAGACTACTTTCATAACGCCTTGGGGAACATTTTGCTACAAAGTGATGCCCTTTGGTTTGAAAAATGCTGGGGCAACGTATCAGCGTGCGATGACGACTCTTTTCCATGACATGATGCATAAAGAGATTGAAGTTTATGTTGATGATATGATTGCCAAATCCCAGACAGAGGAAGAGCATCTGGTAAATCTGTTGAAGTTATTTAAAAGGCTTAGGAAGTTCAGGCTGAGACTGAACCCTAACAAATGCACCTTCGGGGTAAGATCGGGTAAACTGCTGGGGTTTATCGTAAGCGAAAGAGGAATAGAGGTCGATCCTGCTAAAATAAAAGCGATCCAAGAAATGCCGACGCCTAAAACAGAGAAAGAGGTGCGCGGGTTTTTAGGGAGATTGAACTACATCGCCCGGTTCATATCTCACCTAACTGCTACGTGTGAACCATTATTCAAGCTGTTGAAGAAAGATCAAGCTGTAACGTGGAACGAAAATTGTTAGAAGGCGTTCGATAAAATAAAGAAGTATTTGCAGGAGCCTCCTATTTTGATACCCCCAGTGGCAGGCAGACCCTTAATCATGTATTTAACGGTTCTTGAGGGAAGCATGGGTTGTGTTCTCGGTCAGCACGACGAGACAGGGAGAAAAGAGCATGCAATCTATTACTTGAGTAAGAAATTTACAGATTGTGAATCTCGATACTCAATGCTGGAGAAAACTTGTTGTGCGCTAGCCTGGGCCGCCAAGCGTTTGAGGCAGTACATGCTGAATCATACAACCATGCTCATCTCGAAGATGGATCCTATCAAATATGTATTCGAAAAGCAGGCGTTGTCAGGGAGAATTGCCCGGTGGCAGATGGTCTTGACTGAATATGACATCCAATACGTCTCGCAAAAGGCTATAAAGGGGAGTGTGCTATCCGAGTATCTGGCGGAGCAGCCTATTGAAGATTACCAATCGATGAGGTTTGATTTTCCTGACGAGGATATCATGTACCTAAAGATGAAAGATTGTGAAGAGCCGTTTCCAGACGAGGGGCCAGAGTTGGGTTCTAAGTGGAAGATGATATTTGACGGAGCTGTGAATGCTTACGGTAGCGGAATAGGGGCAATCATCACTACGCCACACGGGTCGCACATCCCGTTTACTGCCCGATTGACCTTTGCCGTTACCAATAATGAAGCCGAATACGAAGCTTGTATAATGGGGCTTGAAGAAGCCATCGATTTGCGAATCAAGCATCTTGACGTATACGGAGACTCAGCTCTGGTGGTAAATCAGATCAAAGGGGAATGGGAGACACGTCAGCCCAACTTGATACACTACATGAACTATGCAAGGAGATTGTTGCCTTTCTTTGACAAAGTTGAGTTGCATCATGTACCGCGGGCAGAGAATCAAATGGCTGACGCCCTGGCCACTTTGTCTTCCATGTACAAAGTCAACTTTTGGAACGAGGCTCCCCGAATCATTATCTCTCGGCTTGACAGGCCAGCTTATGTATTTGCTATTGATGAAGCATCCGACGACAAACCGTGGTATTTTGATATCCTTAATTTCCTGAAGAATAAAGAGTATCCGGCTGGGGCATCCAGTCAAGATCAGAAGACTCTCAGGAGATTAGCGGGTAATTTCTATTTGAATCCGGATGGCGTCTTATACAGAAGAAACCACGATTTGGTGTTGTTGCGTTGTATAGACGAAAAAGAGGCAAAGCTGCTCATGGAGGAAATACACGAAGGTACCTTTGGTACGCATGCTGGTGGGCATGCTATGACAAGAAAGCTGCTGAGGGCAGGTTACTTTTGGCTGACGATGGAAACTGATTGTTTCAAGTTTGCGAGGAAGTGCCACAAGTGCCAGATCTATGCTGATAAGATCCATGTGCCTCTGAGTCCTCTGAATGTGATGTCATCGCCATGGCCATTCTCGATGTGGGGAATTGATATGATTGGAAAGATCGAGCCGACAGCTTCTAATGGGCACCGGTTCATTCTAGTAGCAATCGATTATTTCACCAAGTGGGTGGAAGCGGCTTCCTACGCAAATGTAACTAAGCAGGTGGTAGCCAGATTCATCAAGAGAGATATCATTTGCCGATATGGGATCCCCGAGCGGATAATCACGGACAACGGTTCAAACCTGAACAACAAAATGATGAAGGAGCTCTGTCAGAATTTCAAGATCGAACATCACAACTCCTCCCCGTACCGACCCAAGATGAATGGCGTTGTTGAAGCGGCCAATAAGAATATCAAGAAGATCGTTCAGAAAATGGTGGTGACCTATAAGGATTGGCACGAGATGCTACCTTTCGCTTTGCACGGTTATCGTACGACGGTACGCACATCAACCGGGGCAACCCCGTTCTCGTTAGTATACGGAATGGAAGCAGTGTTACCATTAGAAGTTGAGATCCCGTCTCTGAGGGTATTGAGAGATGTTCAGCTGGACGAGGCAGAATGGGTAAAAGACAGGTTGAACCAATTGAGTTTGATGGACGAGAAGAGGCTAGCTTCTCTAGCATACGGTTGTTTGTACCAGAGCCGAATGAAGAAAGCGTATGATAAGAAGATACATCCGCGAAGCTTTCAGACGGGCGACCTTGTGCTGAAAAGGATTCTCCCGCCGCAAGCAGATCGCAGGGGCAAGTGGACCCCCAACTACGAAGGGCCATACGTTGTCAGGAAAGTCTTTTCAGGAGGAGCGTTGTTGTTGTCCACTATGGACGGTGAAGACTTTACGTCACCTGTGAATTCAGACGCAGTTAAAAAATACTTTGCTTAAAATAGACCCGCTGGACAGAAAAAAGAGAGTCCAGGCAAAAATGGGGCATCCTGGCGAACCAAAAACAGAATAAAAGGTTCGGGCAAAAGTTAGGGATAAAAGTGAAAGATGTACACCCGCGAAGTTGAAAACCCACACTAGGCGGCTTCGGCAAAAAGGGGTATCCTGGTGAATTGAAAACCCGTAAAGGGCGGTTCACGCAAAAGTTAGGGATTTAAAAAGCAAATGACTGCGGTCCGAATTGGATATTACAGTGAGCATCAGTACGGGAGAATATGCCTGAAGGATCGGTTATCTGATACAACCTCTACAGAAGTGTGAATACCGGGAAAGCATTAGAGTCGGATGAGTCATAGGAGGATCAGTTCGTGGTGTTCGTCCGCATCCCGTTGCCGACATGTGTACAAAATTTAATTTGTCAAAATGTTTATGCTTCTTGTGCATACTTGTATATCTGCTTTGCGTAGCTTCCTCATTTCAGGAGTTACATCCCGTGTATAAAACTTCGCCCATTCAGGGGCCCAATCAATAAAATATGTTATCCAGTACTTGATGCTGGTTCTTTACTGTTTTGTGCATGATAAAACGCCTAAGTTTATTGAAACTAGCATGTGTATAATGTCACTGGCCCTTGCCAACAATTGCTAAAGCTTTGAATTAACTGAAAATAACGTCACTAACCTGAATAGATTTGGTTGTATAGGCTTGTTTTGTCTTGTTTGTGTTGTTGCAGGTTTCACAACCGTACGAGGAAGATAATCAAAAGACTCGACCCTCACGCAGGTCGTGCATGTTCTCACTGAAGAAGGATCGAATTCCCCAGCTAGCCGTAACTTATCCAAGAGGACATGCTCCAGCAAAGCCAGCTATTCTCAGCAGAATTGGCGATTCCAAGATCGAAGGCTGTATTCAGACAGTGCATCTCAAGCAGAGTGGTTTAGCCGCAGAAGATTAATATTGGTGAGCTGTATTCAGGCAGTTTACCCTTCCCCGTAGGGTCATTTACTCTCCCCTAGCGGAGTCAGTTGGTTTCCCCAGGAGAATCATCCCATCCCCAGCGGAATTCTCTTTGCAAGTGTTTTCATTCCTCCCAGTGGAACTCGAAGATTAAGACTATCCCCGATAGAGTTGGTGCGGGTCCTGGCATTTATCTTGCCGGAATACCGTGTGATACCCGTTCACTTTCCCGCAGAAGTTCGATCATACCAGGCGCATCTGCTATTCTCTAGCAGAGTTATATTCCCCAGCAGGGTGTTACTTCAATAAGGTGCTTGGCTTAAGTTCCCAATTTCCCAGCTGAGTCGACTTCCTCTTCCAGCATTTATTTTGCTGGAATAATTCTATAGCACCTGGCTATCCCCAGCGGAGTTGGCATTATCTTCAGCATTTATTTTGCTGAAGCAGTTTCTGTACTCCGCAGTTCGAGTCTGCATTTGCATCCACCAAATAAAAGCGTAGCATTTCCACGCTGAATGGAGCATTGCATCATTGCCGAACGCATGCATTTTCGAAACATAAACTAGGTTGGCTAACCGTTTGTTCCAAGTATTGTTTCTCTTGCAGGAAGAAAGAGCCCTTGTTCAGGTGAATCAATAAGCATTCAGGATCTCGACGTGAGACATCCGACGAAGTGTCAGTTATGGCGCTACTCCCCACAGAGCCAGCAGGATAAGTTTCTCCTTATCCCCAAGCAGAGCTATTGGTCATCAAAGGATTCATGAATCAGAACTTCAGAGGCTACCGCCGGTTATCAGAACAGGCGTCCGGAAGTTTGGTTTCCAAATGTCCCCAGTAGAGTCAGCCTCGAAGTTGCTGTAACGTCAGTGATAAGAAGTTCGCGGACCAATGGAAGGATGAGTCCTAACGTGGACAATTTTATTGACGGGATTTCTTTGTGCTAGAGACGATTGTTGGAATGTGGAGTCCTAACGTGGACATTTCCTCAAGTTGACGATGTGTGTTAGTCCTAACGTGGACAGGTGCGAGTTCTCGGTATTGATTGGGTGTGGAGTCCTGACGTGGGCGAAGGTTGATTGTTCTTCGTGTTGGTGTCCTGACGTGGACAATTTATTTCCAGCATATAGCTTTATTCGTGACGTTGAAATGTGCGTCCTGACGTGGACAAGTTTATATTTCTTCGTGATGACAAGATACGAGAATCCTGACGTGGACAAATTTATCCTTCTTCGTGTTGTTGGCGAAGTATGAGTCCTGGCATGGACAAAGTCTTATTTCCCCAGCAAGTCGAAGATGCGCGAGTCCTGACGTGGACAGGTTCTATTATTTCATCAGATGAAGATGTGAGTCCTTACGTGGACAAATCAAAATATGTTTCCTTACGTGGAAAGATTGAGTCCTTACGTGGACATATCAAGATGGGAGTCCTTGCGTGGACAAATCAGATTGTGGTTTCTTACGTGGAAAAGTCATGATTCCTCACGTGGAACGGTTATTCCCTACGTGGAACGGTGGGTCCTAACGTGGACGATGCAGTCCTAACGTGGACAAGTTTGATTCCTTACGTGGAAGATGTGATTCCTTACGTGGAACAAGTTGGAGTCCTTACGTGGACAGATCGAAAGAAAATGGGCTTCCTTACGTGGAGGAGAAGTTGAGTCCTCACGTGGACGGTGTTATTCCTAACGTGGAAAAGTTTGCTCCTGACGTGGACGATTTATTTCTGACGAGAAGGCAGACGAGCCATCCCCGACAAAGTTGTTGAAGTTCCCCGAATTGACGAAGCAGGCGTCCTAACGTCGACAATGTTCTATCTCTGCAATGATAAAATCTTTTTCAGGATGATGAGAAGAATCCCCAGCACGGTCGCACGAGATCAGTGGGTTGCTATAACAGTCAGATCCAGTTGATGAATGTCGTTCCCCAAGCAGGAGCGCAGTGTATTTCTGCGGTTGGGCAAATTTCCGGGTTCTTAATATTCAACCGTCTCGTACTACGAATGTCTGAAGGCTCCGGGCTCTTCACCCAATCGGGTCCAAGTCGCTTGAATAGGGGCAAGCTGTTGCACCCTAAAATTTGCCCAACCTTATTCACTTGGTTTATGTTTCAATATCATTAGCTGCATATAGAGTCATGTACATAGCCTAACCATCTGCATAGCATAAGCATAGAAAGTCATCCAACAGGGGACCAATCATTATTATCATCTCTATAGGCCTATCAAGAGGTTATTATCCTGATTCAATCTCATTCAAGTCATCAGAAAGAATTGGGAAGCTATCAAGTCAATGGGTCAAACAGTTCATCTATCTCCTGGCTGAGGGTATCTGGGGATCATCAAGGAAAGTATGAGCTGTGAATTGAAGGCATGGGGAGTATCTAGACATCATGGGAGACTTGGAAAGTCATTGGAAGAAGGAGGCAAGTCCTTGGTGTAGTCATAAGATTTGTGGATGAAGACAGTCAACTAGGGTTTCATCTGGGTCAACCCTGGGTCAACTCTAGGTCAATTGACTGATTGAAAGGCATTAAGGGGCTATTGGAGAGATGTGGGGTTCATCATTTGACATGGAGAATAAGGATATGTTGTTATGCTAAGAAGAAATCAAGAGAAATCAAGAGAAGAGGAGGTTCTAAATTAGGGTTTCTATGTAAAATCCCCAGTTTAGGTCAAATTTCCAAGCAAGATAAGTCAAAATGAAAGCTTCAAATGGATCCTTGGCCAACATGAAACTTGTTAGAGGATCTAAAGACTTTAATTTGAGTGGTGGAAGACACCAATGGAGATTTATAGAACTCAAGTTATGGTCCTTGCAAGTTACAGGTCATCTGAGGTATCTGAAATTTTGTCTGTGAAAGTGACTTGGCTTCCAAGCTATTTTTACCCTCAAGACGATTTCAAATGAATTTCTGGTAAACATAAGAGTTGTTCCTTATTGTCTTAGATTTCTAGAATGGTATAGGTATGCCTTCATATGATTTGGGGAACTCTACTTATGGTCTTGGCAAGCAAAGGGTATTTTGGTCATTTGTGAATTACAGGTCATTTTAACCTATGCCCAAAACTCATACAAGGAAGCTTCAAATGGAAAACTTTACAACATCAAACTTGTTCCAAATGACATTTTGAGTCTAGAAAAGTGACCATGAGAGATTGGAAAGATTCATAGCATAAGGTTTCAAAATTGTTGGATTTAATGAACAAAAATGGCCTTAAAAATGAGATTTTTCATATCTTGGCCAAATGAAGCAAAATTATAGGTCATTTTGAATGGAAAGATCATTTTAAAGACATTGGCTAAAGTGGAATTTTGAGCTTAATTCATAATTTGTGAGTTATCCATGGTTGCTTGTAATGGAAGAAACATAAACCAAATTCAATGGAAAGAATGCAAGGGAAACTTCTCCAGTTTCTAGGAGGTTCTAACCTCATGTATATATTGATGCAAGATGGTTCATGCCATGGTTGGTGATTCCATTTGTTCAAAAACCTCAAGTTTTACACACTTTCTCATTTTTGCATAAGCTTCACAAACTCTCCATAATCTCCATCAATTCTCACTGTTCTTGATTTGATCATCATTTAGATCATTCATAGGTCAGAATTGTATCAAAGAATTGGTTGAATTGGTCAAAGATTATACCTATTCATCTTCTTCATCCAACTTGCAAGAAGGTTTCAAGTCCAAGATTCAGGAGGTTTGCACACGAATCATTGCATACAGAACTCTTAATTCAAGACACTGAGCAAGTCCCAATCACTGCAAAGCATCAAATTCAGAGAGGTTGCATAGCTATTTCTCCATTTTCAACAGGTTGGTATCTCTGCTCGATTTGCATAGTTTAGGTAGCATGATAAGGTTTTGATAGTGTAGAATGGTTAAGATAGGATAGAGGATTGAGTATGATGAGTTTGGAGAAGTTTCAAGAGTTTGATCATGGTGCATAAATTCTGTTAAGGTCCATAGCACGTGGAATATAGCATGATAATTCATTGTATGTGGTTTGAAATGATCAGGATGAGGTGTAGATCAGTTTAGGATGAGTTTTGGCAAGAATTGAGACATTTGATAGCAGGTGATAATGGTGGATGTCATCTGTTGCACCTATCGGGTTTGGAGATTATATGAGCTTTAGGAGAATCTAACACCATGGCTGTGTAGAGGGTGAGGAGGAGAGTAATCTTTGTCTTTGGATCGTGTTAATTCATGGAGAGATTAGGGAGAAAGAAGGACTGGAAGTTCTGTGCATGGAAGGGGGATTTTCAGAAACCCTATGGCTCGTTGGGGACGATGACCCTCAGCCCTCAGATCATTCCCAGATGTTGACTTAATCCCCTCATCGTGTGGCCACGGTTTAATGTTGCAAACGGAGGGAAAATTTGAAAACTCAAAACGCAGCGTTTGAGTTAGTGACCAGTCTGGGCTCAATTGCTTTTCGCGCCCCCCAACTTGCTGGGCCCAACGTGTATCCTTTATGTTTTCTTGCTATTTTCACCCCCTCCCATTTATTTCTTTTAATTCTTTTTAATTTCTTTCATTTCTTTCATGCATTTTATAAAAATCACATAAAATTGAAAAATCATTATTTTTTGATGATTCTTTTTGCATAATTTTCTTTAAAGAGTCTAGAAAATTATAAAAAATAAAAATTGCATTTTATATTTTATTTGATATTTTTCCCATATTTTCCAAATAAATAGCATTTTAAATAGTTTCATTTCACATATAAATTTGTTAATTTTTGTTCTAATCAATGCTTTAATATTTTTTGTCCATTCTTTTTAGGTTGTTTAGTTTAGATATTCAACTTGTGGATGCAATTTAATTCATATTTTTAGGAGTTAGTTTTAGGTGATTAGTTTAGGTGTAAACAACATGAACAAATTAGGGTTTTAAGTGATAACTTAGGAGAATTAATTCATTTCCCTCAGGACTTAGGGATTAAATAGTTTAGCTATGGGACTATAGGGGCTATGGGTAGTTATTAGATCCCCTTAGAAAAGTCAGGATTCCCCTACTGCTATTAATATACTGTCTATATTTGTCTGATTGGTGTGGTGTGCCCTCTGGGGATTACTGTTTGTCTGTATGGGTATTGGGATTGTCTGGGGATTGGGGAAGCTGAAGACTTGTGAAGATGATGAAGCCATTGGAGATCCATAGACTGAAGACCAACTTCCAGAGTTGGAGAGGAGATTTTTGCCATCAGCTGTTAAGGAGATTAGGGTTTAGGAACTAGGCAGAGCTCTAGGTTAGAAAGCTTGATTCTCAAACATGGAAGGTTTTGACTGCCTCCATTCCTCTCTGTGATACAGAGTCTCTCTGAGACACTCACCCCCTTCCTTTGGAAGGCTTGGTGCTATTGTCTGAGGGATAGAAATCTTGAGAGAAAATGTCTTATGTGTTAGTAGCAGTCTGTTTGCCACCTTTGGTGGTCAACTAATTGCTTAACACCCCAGTTCATTCTTGTGATTGGTTCCTCAGCTTGGAGATTGGGACTTGAAGAAAAGCCATTGGAAGATGGAAGATAGAGACTACTGCTGACTGAAGCTTGTGGCTAATTGGAGATGACTTGAAGATGGATATTGATGCAGAGCTGCTGTGGCTGTTTATTTTGCAGTATTTTATTTCTGATGTATTGATTGGTTTTCCGGACTGTATTGTTTGCTGTTTAACCTGTTGGGTTGAAAGTGAAGCCTGTTCACTTTTGCCTATTGTTTTCCAGGTTCGAGGTTGAGTGGGACTCCCTTGCCCCGCTTGTATTGTTGCATTCATGCATTTTACTGTTTTACTGTATATATCTGATATTGTTGTTGTTTCCGTCTATTCCCTTAGGATCTCTGTTTCTCTCTGTGCAAGAGAGGAGCATGATAGACACTAGGTCTTAACCCATGCATGATAACATTAGGTTAGTTTGTTTCCCCTCGCAACCGTAGGTTAGAGTTCTGTCTCTTCTTTCTCAAAACAAACAGAAAAACACCGTAAAGATTTCAAACACAATAAAAGACACTTCTTCCGTAAAAGAATGTGAACTCATCAAAACGTCATTTTTGTCCGCCGGGACTGCTAATCAGGAAAACCTTTTTCAGAAGGAATGAAATCAACCAAGACAGACTTGTGTCGTACGTGGCCCAAACTACGTTTGCTCTGATCTTTCGTGCTGTATGAAAGTACGTAGGCATAGGGTGCGATATCCTAGCGAGCAACCTTCCCCTCCTTTCCCGTAGGTAGGCGAACTACGTTGACTCTGATTTCTCGTTCCAGACGGGAATACGTAGGCATAAAGTGCGATACTTTGCCGAGTCATTTTATTTTCATTTTCAACCTTAACCCTTAGAGTAGATAGGATAACAATCCATACCCGAAAACAAGCGTGGATCCCGTCGAGTACGACGGACGTGAGGGGTGCTAATACCTTCCCCTTGCGTAACCGACTCCCGAATCCAGGTTTTGGTTGCGACGACCATACCTTTCCCATGTTGCGCGAGGTTTACTCTGAGCGTTTCCTTTCCCTCCCGTGGGATAAATAACGCACGGTGGCGACTCTTCTGTTCAGCCGGCGCCGATTTTCGCAGTAGCGACAGCACCGTTTTTCGTTTTTTAATTTTTATTATGTTTTCTGACTTGCATTGGGCCCAGACGCGCTTGCTATGCGCGCCCCCCAGTCTGGGCCCAGTTTATTCTTTTAACTGATTTCTCCTACTTGCTGCACCCCCTTTCTCAAGTAATTCATTTAATTTTTCTCAATTCATCTTAATTCTTTAAAAATTCATAAAAAAATAGAAAAATGCTAGTTTTTGATTGGTTGTTTTTTTACATTACTCATAATTTGGTCAAGAAAATTATCATACAAAAAAATTAATAGTTCATTTTATTTTCTTATTTTTGGCATATTTTCCTTTTAATTAGGTGTAAATAATATTTTGTTTGGTGCATGATTTTGTTAATTTTAGTTTGATCAAATGCTTTAATATTTTTCATCCATTCTTTTTAGGTTGATTAATAGACATTGTTAGCTTGTATACACAATTTAGTTCCCATTTTTAGAAGTTAATGTTAGATTATTAGTTTAGGTGAGAACAACATGAACAAAATTAGGGTTTAAGTGATGACTTAGGAGAATTAAATCATTTCCTTTAGGATTTAGAAATTGAAAGTTTGGGGCATGGGACTATAGGGACTATGGGTAGTTATTAGATCCCTTAGAAATCACTAGGGTTCCCCTACTGCTATTAGTATATTACTGTTTTTATTTGATTGACTGGTGTGGTGTGCCCTCTGGGGATTATTGTTTGTCTGTGTGGGTATTAGGATTGTCTGGGGAATGGGAGAGCTGAAGACTTGGGATGATGGAGCCATTGGAGATCCAGAGACTGAAGACCAGCTTCCAGAGTTGAAGAGGAGATTCTTGCTAGCAGCTGTTGAGGAGATTAGGATTTAGGAGCTAGGCAGAGCTCTAGATTAGAAAGCTTGTTTCTCAAACATGGAGTGCCTTGTCTGCATCCATCCTTTCTCTATGATTCAAAGTCTCTTTCAAATATCCACCTCCTTCCTTTGGAAGGATCAGTGAATGTATTTGAAAGATAGAACTTTTGAGGGAAAATTGTCTATATAATGTTAACAGTTGATGAACCACCCTTGGTAGGTAGTTGACTGTCTAACATTCCTTCACTTCATCTGGTTGATTGATGCCCATCCTGGAGATTGAGACTTGAAGAAAAGCCATTGCAGATGGAAGATTGATGATCAAGACCTTGCTGGAAAGCTGTGTAGATGGAGAGTGATGCTTGCTGAAGCTTGCAGATAGGTGTTGATGCAGAGCTGCTGTGGCTGTTTATTTTTCTGCTGTTATTCATTCTTGATGTATTGATTGGTTTTCTGGACTGTATTGTTTGCTGTTTAACCTGTTGGGTTGAGAGTGAATCCTGTTCACCTTTGCCTATTGTTTTCTAGGTTCGAGGTTGAGTGGGACTCCCTTGCCTCGCTTGTATTGTTGCATCCATGCATTTTACTGCTTTACTGTATATATCTGCTATTGTTTCTGTTTCCGTCTATTCCCTTAGGATCTCTGTTTCTCTCTGCGCAAGAGAGGAGCATGATAGACACTAGGTCTTAACCCATGCATGATAATATTAGGTTAGTTTGATTCCCTTCGCAACCGTAGGTTAGAGTTCTGTCTCTTCCTTCTCAAAACAAACAGAAAAACACAATAAGATTTCAAATCCAATAAAAGATACTTCTCCCGTAAAAGAATGTGAACTCATCAAAACGTCATTTTTGTCCGCTTGGACCAGTAATCAGAAAAACCCTTTTTCAGAAGGAATAAAAACAATCAAAACAGACTTGTGTCGTACGTGGCCCGAACTACGTTTGCTCTGATCTTTCGCATTGTGTGGAAGTACGTAGGCATAGGATGCGGTGTCCTAGCGAGCAACCTTCCCTCCTTTCCCGTAGGTAGGCGAACTACGTTGACTCTGATTTCTCGTTCCAGACGGGAATACGTAGGCATAAAGTGCGATACTTTGTCGAGTCATTTTCTTTTCTTTTAACCCCTGACCTGTAGCGTAGATAGAATAACAATCCGTACTAGAAAACAAGCGTGGATCCCGTCGAGTACGACGGACGTGAGGGGTGCTAATACCTTCCCCTTGCGTAACCGACTCCCGAACCCAGGTTTTGGTTGCGAAGACCATACCTTTCCCCGTTTTGCGGTAGGTTTACCTCGAGCGTTTCCTTTCCCTCCTGTGGGATAAATAACGCACGGTGGCGACTCTTCTGTTCAGCCGGCGCCGATTTTCGCAGTAGCGACAGCTGGCGACTCTGCTGGGGACCCAACGTCCCCTGGCTGCTAAGGACTGCGATAGTTCCGTATGCATGTGGGATCCAACGTCCCTTAAGCGAGTCAATCCTAGCGCTTGTTTTCCCGTCGAGGATTTTGTATGGATTTATATTTCTGACCTTTATTTTCAGCATTTATGTTATTGTTATTATTGTTGTATTGGGGTTGTGATGGGTGATTCTGTGATTGAGAGATAAGCCGGACCTGGGCTTGAGTGCACCTAGAATTAGAGTAGAAAGTAGTGGGCGCGTGCCGGCTTTGCTTGCATTAGTGTCTCATGAAATCTACACTCGGACGAGGTTCTTCTGGTTGGCTTCTTTTTCTACCCTTTGGGTCGAAGGGGTTGTTGGTCAGCTGAATTGTCGACTCCGGGAACCGATCATTTGGAAGTTGGCTAAGTGAGGCCTCTTCAGGATTTGATGATGCCACTCCTTCTGGGAATCGTATCATCAACCCTGAAAGTCTGTGACGCTGACGACCGCATAGGATGCCATACTTTTGTCAGTTACTAGGACATCCACCTGTGAGAGGGTTTGGGGTTATGCAGGTGACTAGACCTTCAGATACCGGTTATTTCTTGATCAGAGATCCTGGGTATTTATGGAGAATTATGAGGTCTGTCAGAGACTAGTTGGAGAGTTCTGAGGTCTACCAGAAACCAGTTGGGGTTATAGTTTGAGGTCTGTCAGAGACCGTTGTTGGAGCTTTGTTCTAGGTCTATCTGAGACCAAGGTTTGAGGACTTCTATAGAGTCTATCTGAGACTTCTTGATATGGTTCAGGCTATTCAGCTACGGCAGTTGGTCCCTGTTGCATGTTACTTGCATTGCATTGTTTGCATACCCATTATCATTGCATCCTATTAACGTGTGTCTGTGCTGCAGGTGCATTTGCATATCCTCCGATTCTAGTGCCCAGACTTCTAAGTATTGATTATGGTTGGTTTGAGGAAAACAGTTGCGTATAAGCTGCCGACACCTGATATTACTCCTTTGCTCGGTCTGATATCTCTTGCTGATGAGGAGGTTAGGAGAAGCTTCAGAATGAGTCATGGGAGATTACTGAGATTAGTCTGCAAGCCCACTACTGATGAGATGAACGGGCTGTACACCTTGATGCAGTTCTATGACCCCGCATTGAGATGTTTTACGTTTGCTGACTTCATTCTAGGGCCTACCATTGAGGAGTATGTGGAGTTTACTGAGCTACCCGTGCAGAACAAGGTTCCCTTTATTCACTCTGCTGCTGAACCCAAGTTGGAGGACTTAGCCAAAGCCTTGCATATGGATGCTGCAGAATTGTTAGTGACTTCTTGGCTTGGGGTTTCAGGTTTCTCTCTTGATTTCTTGGTTGGCAAAGCTCAGGAGTATGCCAAGAGCAGATGTTGGGTGGTTTTCAATGCTCTTTTGGCTCTATGCATCTATGGGATTGTACTGTTTCCTAACTTGCCCAATTTCGTAGACTTGGACGCTTTCCATCTATTTGCTGCCGGCAATCCAGTGCCAACATTGATCAGAGACTTCTAACACTCCTTGCACTACAAGAACGAAAACAGAAGGGGGAAGGTTGTTTACTGTTGTGCTCCTTTGTTGAATATGTGGTTCAAGAGTCATCTTCCCATGAAGGGATCTTTTGTGGAGAGTGCAACCACCGCTAGCTGGTCAGAGCGCCTGATGAGGCTATCTTCCGAAGACGTTGAGTGGTTTGATCGAGACCTGCTAGGATCTGAGCTCATCTTCAGTTGTTCTGGGTACCCTAATGTCCCGCTGATAGGAAGAAAAGGGTGTATCAATTACAACCCTTCTCTGTTCATTCGCCAATTCGGATATGCGCTGAAGAACCCACCCAAGGAGGAGGAAGTACAGGAATCTCTGTACTTCACCGGAGATTTGAAGGGGGAGTTATTAGCCAAGCTGCAGCATGCCTGGACGCGTATTAACCGAAGAGGGAAGCCGCTGTTAGGGAAGAATGACTGTCAGGCTTATGCACCTTACAGAGTTTGGATCCAGGAGAGAGCAAGTCAGTTACGGATGCCATTTCCAGATGCACCAGCCCTTGTTCCTATTCCGGCAGCAGAGCCAACTACTGTTTCTAGGGAGGCCTACGAGCAAGTTGTGAAAGAAAAAGAAGCCTTGATGAAGATCAACGAAGGGTTAGAGCAGGAGCTAGCCCAGATACGCAGGGAGAAAAAACAAGGTCGTGCATGCTTTCCAACAGCAGATTGAGCTAATGAACAGATTAGGGGCCGAGTTGACTGAGGAAAGGAAGAAGCGCGAACGTCTGGGGCAAGAGTTCAGAAGCTCCCATGACATGCTTGAATCCAAAAAGAAAGCACTTGACATCGCTCACCGAGAGATCTCTTCTTGCAATAAGACCTGGAATGCCACGCTCACCAACAATAAGAAGAGGGAAGATAAGTTGAAGCAGCAAATTTCCGACCTCGAAGAGCAGTTGAAGTCCAGCATCAAGAAGTGTGAAGAAGAAGTGATGACCCGGTACAGTCTCCAGAATACACTGAACAAGGCCATCAAAGGCAGAGATGAAGCTGTGTCTCAGAAGCGTAAACTAGAGGATCGCTTCGGAGAAGGGGCGTGGGAGGAAACTGCTGAAGACGTGCGGCGTGTTCTTAAGAAAAGAAACCAACTTGTTGAAGGGCTGCTTACTCGACCAAGTCATTCGGAGACCAAGAAGTTGCTAGAAGAGTACCAGACTTATGGGAGTGTTTAATCATGTCATGTAGTAACTTGTATGCTTTATTTGCATAGTGCTGACCATCACCAGGATTGTTGGTTGAGGTCATGCCTTTCTTTGTACTCAGTGACATTGTATTCTTGGCTTATTGGTTTCTCCGCAATATATGAGGCTTTCTGTGATTCAACTCCGATCTTTGTATCGCTAGCACTGTCACTGCACCGACACCTTCACACTAGAATCGGGGAATGAACTTCCCTAATGCACAGACACACACATTGCATTGCATTCATATTCATATTGCATTACAGGTAATCATTGGATGGTATCTTATTTCCTGTTTTGAACCAGGTATTTTCAGGATTGCAGATCAGCACCCGCACCGCTATTCCACCCGCACCAACTGTCGAAGAATCATGGATCAAATGCAGAACGAGATGCAAGATGTGCGCGAGAAGCTAGCTCTCTTTATGCGGACCATGGAAGCTATTGCAAAAGGTCAGGAGAATTTGCAAGCCATGGTGCAGCCTCTGTTGGTCAGAAACGCCGGCCACGGTAACGAGGATCATCAGTCTGTGCGAGTCGATACTGTTCATGGAGATGGCACTCCCACGCCAGTGGCTCCACCCGTAGTCAATATACCTGCTGCTAATGTCAACAACGCTACCGCTGCTGGGAACGGTAACGTCGGAGTTGGGAACGAGACTGCTGTCCATAACGTTGGGCTTGGTGATGTCAACTTGGGTGATAATATGGGAGGTAACGGCTTCGGTAATGCTGGATTCGGGTTCAATGATCAGGGATTCGACAACGCTGGGAAATATGGTTTCAATGCTCAAGGCTTTGGGCAAGATGGTTATGGTGTGGCCAATCAGGGTTACGGAGGTTTCGGAAATGGAAACGGCGCTGGGTTAATGGCTTTTGGGCCTGCTGGAGGTGTTCAAGGGTACGGCAACAGAGGCCGAGGCCCGGTGATAAATCAGATCAGAGCTGGCCGTAATAATGGATACGATGGGTATGGAGCTGGGAATGGTATGTGGCAAGAAGATCAGCAGGAGGACGCTTTCTCCGGCGGAGGCTTTGAAGGGCCGATGGATAACTCCCAGAAGATCAGAATGCTAGAAGAGCAGATGAGGGGAGTCCTGAACCAAAGTGATGTGGGCTTAGACATGTCAGCAATGGGCCTGGTACCTGGCTTGAGGGTGCCAATCAAATTCAAAGCTCCTACGTTTGATAAGTATAAAGGGGACACATGTCCGAAAGTGCACGTACGGGCTTATTACAGAAAGATGTCTGCATATTCAACTGATGAGAGAATGCTAATGCATTTCTTTCAAGATAGTTTGTCAGGCCCTTCCCTAGAGTGGTATATGGGGTTGGAGCCAACTAATATCAAGACATGGAAGCAGCTAGCAGAGGCATTTGTAGCTCACTATAAGTATAACAGCGATTTGGCACCCAACCGGGTCCAGCTGCAAGGGCTATCTCAGAAGAAGGATGAGAGATTTAAAGAGTACGCGCAAAGATGGCGCGACATGGCTGCTAGGGTCCGTCCTCCTTTAGAAGACAAGGAAATGAATGACATGTTCGTCGGCACATTCACAGGCATGTTCCATGACAAGTTGTTTCATACATCTCTGGCCAGTTTCTCAGATTTAATTCTGATGGGAGAAAAGATTGAACGTAACATTAAGCAGGGAAAATTCCAAGTCGAGGAATCGACTGCATCTGGCAGTAATAGGAAGGCTTTTGGTGGGCGCCGTCAGGGCGAGGCAAGCGCAGTGTTTGGGGGCCGAGGCCGAGGCCGAGGCAGAGGTCGGAACCAATATCATCAGCCGCAGCAGGTGGCGAGTGTTACTATTCCATATCAACAACAACCGTTTCAGCAGCAGCCATTTCAACAACAACAACAACAGCAGCAGCAGCAGCAGGCACAACAGGGGGCACAGCAGGCTCAGCGAAGATTCCAGGGAGGTAAACCAAGAAGAGTGTTTGAGAAGCCTCCCTCAACCTATGCAGATTTGTTGCAAACGCTGTTGGGTTTGAACCTGGTAGAGAAGAGAACTCTGGCACCGATAATGGGAACTCCTCCGTATGGTTATGATGCAAGCAGGCACTGCGAGTTTCATTCTGGGGCTCCGGGCCATGATATAGAGGGTTGCCATGCTTTTAAGCACGTCGTGCAGGATCTTTTGGATAATAAGGCTATCAATTTCGGAACGGCAGGGCCGAATATAGTGTAGAAGCCCATGCCTAATCATGGGGAAAACGCCATTCTGACGGAGGAAGGGTTGAATCTGATTATGAACGTCGATGAGTTAAAGACGCCGCTGAGCGAGATAAAAAGCAGATTGTTACAAGGGGGTGTTTATCCAGGATGTGACGAGTATTGCTTAGAATGCTGGACCCTAGTTGGGGGGTGTGATGATTTGAAGAAAGGCATTCAGGCTTTAATTGATGACGGCACATTGCAGTTTGACCGAGCAGCAACTGAAGAGCCCGCAGGGGCAGCAGCAGATAATCAGAGTGATGTGGCCACTGTAACGATTCCTCGAAAGACAATCACTATAACAGCACCGGCTCAGCGACCGCCGATCACCATAACTAAGGCCGAACCAATCCCGTACGAGAGCACAAAAGCGGTCCCATGGTCATATGGGTTGGAGGTGTATTACGACGAAATAAAGATTGATGTTAATAAGCAGCCAGCCGAGACTGTGGACAACGTTGTTGGTTCAGGAGGTATGACAAGGAGTGGGAGGATCTTCATATCGCCTGAAGTGGAGGCCGAAAGACTGGCAAAGGGGAAAGGAAAAGTGGTTGAAAATGTCCCAGTGCAGGCAAGCGAAAAATCATTGGCATCAAAAGATGTAGAAGAGTTCATGCGCTTGATTCGAAAAAGTGATTATAAGATTGTGGAGCATCTGCAACAGACGCCGTCCAAAATATCCATCTTGTCGTTGCTCTTGTGTTCTGAAGCTCACAGAAATGCTTTGTTGAAAGTCCTGGAAACTTCCTTCGTACCCCAGGACGTCTCCGTGAATCAGCTGGAAGGAGTGTTGGCACATGTGAATGCAGGCCACAGCTTGGGCTTTACCGACTTCGATTTGACCCCGAAAGGGAGAGATCATAATATGGCGCTGCACATATCTGTTGAGTGTAGAGGATCAGTAATGTCGCATGTATTGGTCGATACCGGATCATCCTTAAATGTGATGCCCAAGAAAGCGATGATGAAGCTGGATGTCCGAGGAATCTTGTGCACGCCCAGTGACTTGGTAGTCAGGGCATTTGATGGGACGCGGCGAACAGTCTTTGGATCGATAACATTGCCTCTACAGGTGGGGCCGGAGGTGTTTGCGACAGAATTTTATATCATGGATATACAGCCTGCATATAGCTGCCTGCTCGGAAGACCCTGGATTCATGGGGCCGGGGCAGTCACGTCTACCCTGCATCAGAAGTTGAAATATATGGTCGGAGACAGCGTGGTCACGGTATGCGGAGAAGAAGACATCCTGGTCAGCCATCTGTCGTCATTTAAGTATGTGGAGGTCGATGGAGAGATCCACGAAACACCCTGCCAGGCATTTGAAGGGTTGCGTATTAAGAACAAAGGTCCCGGGCCGAGCAAAGTGTCGGAGATAGCTGTCTCGTCGTATAAAGAAGCCCAAGCTCTGGTGGAGGCAGGAGAAGCAAAGGGTTGGGGCAAAGTGCTGGATATTCCTGTGAAGATGGACCGATTCGGGCTGGGGTACCAACCGTCGTCATCAACACCTGCTGTGGGAGCACCCCGTTTCAGAGGGCCAATAACCATCTCTGCCAGTGGAGTATGTCATGAAACCATCAACGTTGCTTCAGAGTCTGATGAAGGAGACAGCGACTGTGATATGGATGCCTGGATTCAGCCAAGCACGCCAGGACAGGGATTGTGCAACTGGTCCATTCAGGAGCTTGTTCCTGTGACTCTTAAACAGTAATGCTTTGTTTTATTAATTGTTGAACAATCTGATGCCTTGCCCGGGGCATCATGATTTGCTTAGGGCTGTGCTGTTATGAACATTGCGTGTTTATCATTAAATAAAAGGTGTTTTCTCATGTGCAAATATTGGAATCTCTGTTGTTCTTGTTTTGTATTTTTCAATAAAATGGCAGCGTGGCTATTCGCTTTATACGCATTTTGAAGCACTTAACCATTCCTTTTGCAGGATAACATTTTCAGATGACATCCTTGAACCACCTATGACTTGTCCCGACTTTGAGCATCCGGTATTTCAGGCCGAAGAAGAGGTTGTCGAAGATAGTGATGTTCCTGAAGAACTGTCTTGGTTGGTGAAGCAAGAGGAAAGAGCCATTCTGCCTCACGACGAGGTCATTGATATTATCAACTTGGGGTCGGAAGGGGTTGAGAAGAATATTCGTATCAGAGCCGCACTGCAGAGCGATATCAAGCGAAGACTGGTTGAAATGCTCCGAGAGTATAGTGATGTATTCGCTTGGTCGTATGAAGATATGCCAGGGCTCGATACAGATATGGTTGTGCACCGTCTGCCACTGAAAGAAGAATGCCCGCCAGTCAAACAAAAGCTTCGCAGAACTCGACCAGATATGGCAGTGAAGATCAAAGAGGAAGTTCAAAAACAGTGGGACGCTGGTTTCCTGGCTGTGACAAAATATCCCTCATGGGTTGCTAACATCGTCCCAGTGCCAAAGAAAGATGGCAAGGTTCGAATGTGCGTGGATTATAGGGATTTGAATAAAGCAAGCCCAAAGGATGATTTTCCACTTCCTCATATCGACGTGCTAGTTGATAATACTGCTCAATACTCCGTATTCTCCTTCATGGATGGCTTTTCAGGCTATAATCAGATTAAAATGGCGCCAGAGGACATGGAGAAAACTACTTTCATAACACCTTGGGGAACATTTTGCTACAAAGTGATGCCCTTTGGGTTAAAAAATGCTGGGGCAACGTATCAGCGTGCGATGACGACTCTTTTCCATGATATGATGCATAAAGAGATCGAAGTTTATGTTGACGATATGATTGCCAAATCCCAGACGGAGGAAGAGCATCTGGTGAATCTGCTGAAGTTATTTAAAAGGCTTAGGAAGTTCAGGCTGCGACTGAACCCTAACAAATGCACCTTCGGGGTGAGATCGGGGAAGCTGCTAGGGTTTATCGTAAGCGAAAGAGGAATAGAGGTCGATCCTGCTAAAATAAAAGCAATTCAAGAAATGCCAACGCCTAAAACAGAGAAAGAGGTGCGCAGGTTTTTAGGAAGGTTGAACTACATCGCTCGGTTCATATCTCATCTAACGGCCACGTGTGAACCATTATTCAAGCTGTTGAAGAAAGATCAAGCTGTAACGTGGAACGAAAATTGTCAAAAGGCGTTCGATAAGATAAAGCAGTATTTGCAGGAGCCTCCTATTTTGATACCCCAAGTGGCAGGGAGACCCTTGATTATGTATTTGACAGTTCTGGAGGGAAGCACGGGTTGTGTTCTCGGTCAACACGACGAGACAGGGAGAAAAGAGCATGCAATTTATTACTTGAGTAAGAAATTTACAGATTGTGAATCTCGATACTCAATGCTTGAGAAAACTTGTTGCGCGCTAGCCTGGGCCGCCAAGCGTTTGAGGCAGTACATGCTGAATCATACAACCATGCTCATCTCGAAGATGGATCCTATCAAATATGTATTCGAAAAGCAGGCGTTGTCAGGGAGAATTGCCCGTTGGCAGATGGTCTTGACTGAATATGACATCCAATACGTCTCGCAAAAGGCTATAAAGGGGAGTGTGCTGTCTGAGTATCTGGCGGAGCAGCCTATTGAAGATTACCAATCGATGAGGTTTGATTTTCCTGACGAGGATATCATGTACCTAAAGATGAAGGATTGCGAAGAACCGTTGCCAGACGAAGGACCAAAGTTGGGGTCCAAATGGAAGATGATATTTGACGGAGCTGTGAATGCTTACGGTAGCGGAATAGGGGCAATCATCACTACTCCACACGGGTCGCACATCCCGTTTACTGCCCGATTGACCTTTGCCGTTACCAATAATGAGGTCGAATACGAAGCTTGTATAATGGGGCTTGAAGAAGCCATTGATTTGCGAATCAAACATCTAGACGTATACGGAGACTCAGCTCTGGTGGTGAATCAGATCAAAGGGGAATGGGAGACACGTCAGCCCAATTTGATACATTATATGAATTATGCAAGGAGATTGTTGCCTTTCTTCGACAAAGTTGAATTGCATCACGTACCGCGGGCAGAGAATCAAATGGCTGACGCCCTGGCCATTTTGTCTTCCATGTACAAAGTCAACTTCTGGAACAAGGCCCCCAGAATCATTATCTCTCGACTTGACAGACCTGCTTTTGTATTTGCTATTGACGAAGCATCCGATGATAAACCGTGGTATTTTGATATCCTTAATTTCCTGAAGAACAAAGAGTATCCGGCTGGGGCATCCAGTCAAGATCAGAAGACTCTCAGGAGATTAGCGGGTAATTTCTACTTGAATCCGGATGGGGTCTTATACAGAAGAAACTACGATTTGGTGCTGCTGCGTTGTGTAGATGAAAGAGAGGCAAAGCTGCTCATGGAGGAAATACATGAAGGTACATTTGGTACGCATGCTGGTGGGCATGCTATGACGAGGAAGCTGCTACGGGCAGGTTATTTTTGGCTGACCATGGAAACTGATTGTTTCAAGTTTGCGAGGAAGTGCCACAAGTGCCAAATCTATGCTGATAAGATCCATGTGCCTCCGAGTCCTCTGAATGTGATGGCGTCGCCATGGCCGTTCTCGATGTGGGGAATCGATATGATTGGAAAGATCGAGCCGACAGCTTCTAATGGGCACCGGTTCATTCTAGTAGCAATCGATTACTTCACCAAGTGGGTGGAAGCGGCGTCGTACGCAAACGTAACTAAGCAGGTGGTGGCTAGATTCATCAAGAGAGATATCATTTACCGATATGGGATCCCCGAGCGGATAATCACGGACAACGGTTCAAACCTGAATAATAAAATGATGAAAGAGCTGTGTCAGAATTTCAAGATCGAACATCACAACTCCTCCCCTTACCGACCCAAGATGAATGGCGCTGTCGAGGCGGCCAATAAGAATATCAAGAAGATCGTTCAGAAAATAGTGGTGACCTATAAGGATTGGCATGAGATGCTACCTTTTGCCTTGCACGGTTATCGTACGACGGTACGCACATCAACCGGGGCAACCCCGTTCTCGTTAGTATACGGAATGGAAGCGGTATTACCATTGGAAGTTGAGATCCCTTCTCTGAGGGTATTGCGAGATGTTCAATTAGATGAGGCAGAATGGGTGAAAGACAGGTTGAACCAATTGAGTTTGATGGATGAGAAGAGGCTAGCTTCTCTAGCATACGGTCGTTTGTACCAGAGCCGAATGAAGAAAGCATATGATAAGAAGATACATCCGCGGAGCTTTCAGACGGGCGACCTTGTGCTGAAAAGGATTCTCCCGCCGCAAGCAGATCACAGGGGCAAGTGGACCCCCAACTACGAAGGGCCATACGTTGTCAGGAAAGTCTTTTCAGGAAGGGCTTTATTGTTGTCCACCATGGACGGTGAAGACTTTACGTCGCCTGTGAATTCGGACGCAGTTAAAAAATACTTTGCTTGAAAATTGACCCGTTGGACAGAAAAAGAGAGTCCAGGCAAAAATGGGGCATCCTGGCGAACCAAAAAACAGAATGAAAGGTTCGGGCAAAAGTTAGGGATAAAATTGAAAAAATGTACACCCGCGAAGTTGAAAACCTACACTGGGCGGCTTCGGCAAAAAAGGGTATCCCGGTGAACTGAAAACCCGTAAAGGGCGGTTCACGCAAAAGTTAGGGATTTGGAAAAAAGCAAATGACTGCGGTCCGGATTTGATACTACGTTGAGCATTGGTGCGGGAGAATATACCTGAGGGGTCGATTATCAGATACAATCTCTTCGGAAGTGGGGATACCGGGAAAGCATTAGAGTCGGACGAGTCATGGGAGGATCAGTTCATGGTGTTCGTTTGCATCCCGTTGCCGACATGTGTACAAAATTTAATTTGTCAAAATATTTATGCTTCTTGTGCATACTTGTGTGTCTGCTTTGCGTAGCTTCCTCTTTTCAGGAGTTACATCCCGTGTACAAAACTCCGCCCATTCAGGGGCCCAATCAATAAAATATGTTATTCAGTACTTAATGCTGGTTCTTTACTGTTTTGTGCATGATAAAACGCCTAAGTTTATTGAAACTAGCAGGTGTATAACGTCACTGGCCCTTGCCAACAATTGCTAAAGCTTTGAAGTAACTGAAAATAACGTCACTAACCTGAATTGATTTGGTTGGATAGGTTTGTCTTGTCTTGTTTGTGTTGTTGCAGGTTTCATAGCCGTATGAGGAAGACGATCAAAAGATTGCGGTAACAAAAGACTCGACCCTCACGCAGGTCATGCATGGTCTTCCTGAAGAAGGATCGAATTCCCCAGCTAGTCGTGGCTTATTCAAAGGACATGCTCCCAAAGTCGATTTATCCTCAGCAGAGTTGGCGAATTCCAGGATTATAAGGCTATATCCAGGCAGTGTATCTCAAGCAGAGTTGGTTTAGCCTCAGAAGATTAATATCGGTGAGCTGTATTCAGACAAGTTCATCTTTCCCCGCAGGGTCATTTACTCTCCCCTAGCGGAATTAGCGGATTTTCCCCAAGAGAATCGTCCCATCCCCAGTGGAGTTCTCTTTTCCTCAAGTATGTTCATTCCTCCCAGTGGAACTCGAAGATTAAGACTCTCCCCAGAAGAGTTGGTGTGGGTCCTGGCATTTATTTTGTCAGAATACCGTGTGATATCAGTTCACTCTCCAGCAGAAGTATAATCATACCAGGCTCATCTGCTAGTCTCCAGCAGAGTTATATTCCCAGCGGGGTGTTACTTCGATGAGGTGATTGATATTAAGTTCCCAGCTTCCCAACTGAGTCGACTTCACTCTTCCAGCATTTATTTTGCCGGAATAATTCTGTGGCATCTGGTTATCCCCAGTGGAGTCAGTGTTGTCTTCAGCATTTATTTTGCTGAAGCGGGTTTCTGTATCCCAGCAGTTCGAGTCTGCATTTGCATCGGCATATAGTGTCATACTTGCATCCACCAAATAAAAAAACGCGTAGCATTTCCATGTCGAATGGAGCATTGCGTCATTGTCAAACATATGCATTTTGAAATATAAACCAGGTTGGCTAACCGTTTGTTTCAAGTATTGTTTCCCTTACAGGTGGAGGGAGCTCTTGCTCAAATGAATTACCAAACATTCGAGGTCTCGGCATGAGACATTCAACGGAGTGTCAGCTTTGGCGCTACTCCCCACAGAGTTATCAGGATAAGTTTCTCTTTGTCCCCAAGCAGAGTTACTTATTTCCCCGCCAGGATTTCTTGTTGAAGTTTCTCTGGTCCGACCAGCGGATTGTTTCCTGCAAAGTTGTTGTTACGTCAGCATTAAAAGGTTTCACGAACCAGAATTTCAGAGGCTACCGCCGGTTATCAGAACAGGTGTCCGGAAGTTTGGTTTCCAAATATCCCCAGTAGAGTCAGCCTCAAAGCTGCTGTAACGTCAGTGATAAAAAATTTGCGGACCAATGGAAGGATGAGTCCTAACGTGGACGGGTTTATTGACAGGTTTTTACGCTAAGAGAAGTGGGAGTCCTGACGTGGACATTTCCTCAAGTTGACGATATGTGTTAGTCCTAACGTGGACTGATTCAAGTTCTCGGTATCGATTGAGTGTGAAGTCCTGATGTGGACGAAATTGGTTACTCTTCATGTTGGTGTCCTGACGTGGACCATTTATTTCCAGCAGATAGCTTTATTCATAATGGTGAAATGTGCGTCCTGACGTGGACAAGTTTGTAGTTCTTTGTGATGACAAGATACGAGAGTCCTGACGCGGACGGATGTATCCTTCTTCGTGTTGTTGGCAAAGTATGAGTCCTGACGTGGACACAGTCGTATTTCCCCAGCAAGTCGAAGACGTGCAAGTCCTAACATGGACAGGTTCTATTATTTCATCAGATGAAGATGTGAGTCCTGACGTGGACAAGTTACTTCCCCAGCGGGTCGAAGGTGCATGAGTCCTGACGTGGACAATTCTTCAGCAAGTCGACATGTGAGTCCTTACGTGGACAAATCGAAAGAAAGTATGTTCCTTACGTGGAAAAAGAAAATTATTCCTTACGTGGAAAGATTGTGATTCCTTACGTGGAACAAAAAGTCTATTCCTCACGTGGAAAGAGAAGTTGTTTCCTTACGTGGAAAAGTTTAGTCCTGACGTGGACAGATTAAAGTTTCATTCCTTACGTGGAAAGATTGGAGTCCTTACGTGGACAAAGTGAGGTGAAAGTTGGAGTCCTTACGGGGACGAATCAAAATGTGTTTCCTTACGTGGAAAGAGGTGATTCCTTACGTGGAAAGATGGAGTCCTTACGTGGACATATCAGATTTATTCCTTACGTGGAAAGATAGCATTCCTGACGTGGAACGAGATTGTATTCCTTACGTGGAAAGATTGAGTCCTTACGTGGACATATCAAGTCTGAGTCCTTACGTGGATAGATTGAGTTTGTATTCCTTACGTGGAAGAACAAGTTATTCCTTACGTGGAAAGTTTAGTCCTGACGGGGACAGATTCAGATCAGGTTGGTTTCCTTACGTGGAAAAGATAGTGATTCCTAATGTGGAAAGTTGAGTCCTAACGTGGACAGTGTTATTCCTAGCGTGGAAAGAAGTTATTCCTTACGTGGAAAGATGAGTCCTAACGTGGACAATGGTTATTCCTGGTGTGGAAGAGTTTATTCCTAACGTGGACGATTTATTTCCGATGAAAGGCAGACGAGTTATCCCCAGCGAAGTCGCCGAGATTTTTCCGGGAAGACAGCAGATAGAGTCCTAACGTGGACAAACAAAGTTCTATCCTTGCAATGATATAATCTTTTTCAGGCTGACGAAAATAATCCTCAGCATGGTCGCTAATGGATCAGTGGGTTGTTGTAACAGCTAGATTCAGTTGATGAATGTCGTTCCCCAAGCAGTGGTGCAGTTTATTTCTGCGGTTGGCAAATTTCTGGGTTCTTAGTATTCAACCGTCTCGTACCGCGAATGTCTGAAGGCTCCGGGATCTTCACCCAATCGGGTCCAAGTCGCTTGAATAGGGGCAGCTGTTGCACCCTAAAATTTGCTCAACCTTGTTCATTTGGTTTATGTTTCAATATCATTAACATTTGCATATAGAGTCATGTACATAGTCTACTCATCTGCATAGCATAAGCATAGCAAGTCATCCAGCAGGGGACCAATCATTATTCTCACCTCTATGAGCCTATCAAGAGGTTATTATCCAAATTCAATCTCATTCAAGTCATCAGAAAGAATTTGAAAGCTGGGAAGTCAATAGATCAAGCAAGTGCATCCATCTCCTATCTGAGGGTATCTGGGGATCATCAAGGAAAGTGTGAGCTGTGGGCTGAGCATGGGGAGTATCTAGACATCTTGGAGGACTTAGAAAGTCATTTGGATAAGGAGACAAGTCATTGGTATGATCACAAGAATTGCAGTTGAAGACAGTTAACTAGGGTTTCATCTGGGTCAACCCTGGGTCAACTCTAGGTCAAATGACTGATTGGAAGGCATTAAGGGCTATTGGAAAGATGTGGGGTTCATCATTTGGCATGTGGAGAAGGATAGGGTGATGTGCTAAGAAGAATTCAAGAGAAATCAAGGAGAAGAGGAGTTTCTAAATTAGGGTTTCTATGTCAAATCCCCTAGTTTAGGTCAAATTTCCAAGCAAGATAAGTCAAAATGCAAGCTTCAAATGGATCCTTGGCCAACATGAAACTTGTAGAGGATCTCAAGACCTTTAATTTTAGTGGTGGAAGACATCAAGGAGATTTATAGAACTCAAGTTATGGTCCTTGCAAGTTACAGGTCATCTGAGGTATCTGAAATTTTGTCTGTGAAAGTGACTTGACTTCTAAGCAATTTTTACCCCTCAAGGAGCTTTCAAATGGATTTCTGGTCAACATGAGAGTTGTTCCTCATGATCTTAGCTTTCTAGAGAGGTATGGCATGCCTTCATATGATTTGTGGAACTCTACTTATGGTCTTGGAAAGCAAAGGGTATTTTGGTCATCTGAGAATTACAGGTCATTTCAAGCCTATGCCCAAAACTCATACAAGGAAGCTTCAAATAGAAAACTTTACAACACCAAACTTGTTCCAAATGACATTTTGAGTCTAGAAAAGTGACCATGAGAGATTGGATAGATTCATAGCACAAGGTTTCAAAATTGTTGGATTTAATGATTAAAAATGACCTAAAAAAATGAGATTTTTCATATTTTGGCCAAATGAGGTGAAATTATAGGTCATTTTGAATGGAAAGATCATTTTAAGGACATTGGCTAAAGTTGAATTTTGAGCTTAGTTCACATTTTGGAAGTTATTCATGGTTACTTATCATAGAAGAAACATAAGCCAAATCCAAGGGAAATCATACAAGGGAAGTTTCTCCAAGTTTCTAGGAGGTTCTAATGACATGTATATATTGATATGAGAGGGTTCATGCCATGGTTGGTGATCACATTTACTCAAAACCACAAGTTTCACACATTTCTCTCATTTTGCAAAAGCTTCTCAAACTACCTCAAATCTTCACCAATCTTCACCATTCTTGATCTGATCTTCATCCTCGTCATCCCTAGATCACAATTCTCACAAGCATTTGGTAGATTGGAGCAGAACTCGTGCCACACACTTCCATCCTCCAAGAAGCAAGAAACTTGGAATTGCAAGATCCAAGAGGTTTGAGTCCAATTCATTGCATACAGTAGTCAAGAACAAGCTCATTGATCAAGTTCAGACCATTGCAAGCATCAGATTCAAGGATCTCCATACCTGTTTTCCTCATCAAACCAGGTTGGTATCTTCATTCTAATTGATTGAATTAGCCAGCATGTTAGGGAATTGTTAGTATAGAATGGTTAAGATAGGTTAGATGATGGATTGTGCAAAGTTTGAAGAAGTTTCATGAAGGTTGCCATTGGTGTGCAAGAACTGTTAGGGTTTATATCTCTTAGAATCTTGCACGAAAATCTTAGGTGAATAGTATGTTGTGATCAGCATAGTGTGTAGAGTATGTTAGGGCAAGAATTATGGAGGATTGAGAGGTTTGATATCAGTTGATTATGATGGAACCTATCTGTTACACCTATCGGGTTTTATTATGGAAGTGGTTTCAAGCAAAACTGGAGGTGTCATCGTGTTCAGGGGAGAGAATAGAGCAACTTTGCTCTTTATAAGTTTTGATTTCGTGGCCTGAGGAAGGAGAACGAAGAGTTTGATTATGGCTGCATGGAGGGGGAATTTCAGAAACCCTAGAGGTTATTTGGGGACGATGATGGATAGCCGTAGGATCTGGTGTTTGACTTGGACTTGAGAGTTAATCCAACGGCCTTGGTTTAAAGATGAAAACGGAGGGAAACCCTGAAGGACTAAACGCATCGTTTCATTAATGTTTTCAGGATGGGCTTTGGATATCCTTGCTAATAGCACCCTCCCAATCAGGCCCAAAGCTAAAATGAACTAAAGTCTTTACTATCTGCACCGTTTTTCGTTTTTTAATTTTTATTATGTTTTCTGACTTGCATTGGGCCCAGACGCGCTTGTTATGCGCGCCCCCCAGTCTGGGCCCAGTTTATTCTTTTAACTGATTTCTCCTACTTGCTGCACCCCCTTTCTCAAGTAATTCATTTAATTTTTCTCAATTCATCTTAATTCTTTAAAAATTCATAAAAAATAGAAAAATGCTAGTTTTTAATTGGTTGTTTTTTTACATTACTCATAATTTGGTCAAGAAAACTATCATACAAAAAAATTAATAGTTCATTTTATTTTCTTATTTTTGGCATATTTTCCTTTTAATTTGGTGTAAATAATATTTTGTTTGGTGCATGATTTTGTTAATTTTAGTTTGATCAAATGCTTTAATATTTTTCATCCATTCTTTTTAGGCTGATTAATAGACATTGTTAGCTTGTATACACAATTTAGTTCCCATTTTTAGAAGTTAATGTTAGATGATTAGTTTAGGTGAGAACAACATGAACAAAATTAGGGTTTAAGTGATGACTTAGGAGAATTAAATCATTTCCTTTAGGATTTAGAAATTGAAAGTTTGGGGCATGGGACTATATGGACTATGGGTAGTTATTAGATCCCTTAGAAATCACTAGGGTTCCCCTACTGCTATTAGTATATTACTGTTTTTATTTGATTGACTGGTGTGGTGTGCCCTCTGGGGATTATTGTTTGTCTGTGTGGGTATTGGGATTGTCTGGGGATTGGGAGAGCTGAAGACTTGGGATGATGGAGCCATTGGAGATCGAGAGACTGAAGACCAGCTTCCAGAGTTGAAGAGGAGATTCTTGCTAGCAGCTGTTGAGGAGATTAGGATTTAGGAGCTAGGCAGAGCTCTAGATTAGAAAGCTTGTTTCTCAAACATGGAGTGCCTTGTCTGCATCCATCCTTTCTCTATGATTCAAAGTCTCTTTCAAATATCCACCTCCTTCCTTTGGAAGGATCAGTGAATGTATTTGAAAGATAGAACTTTTGAGGGAAAATTGTCTATATAATGTTAACAGTTGATGAACCACCCTTGGTAGGTAGTTGACTGTCTAACATTCCTTCACTTCATCTGGTTGATTGATGCCCATCCTGGAGATTGAGACTTGAAGAAAAGCCATTGCAGATGGAAGATTGATGATCAAGACCTTGCTGGAAAGCTGTGTAGATGGAGAGTGATGCTTGCTGAAGCTTGAAGATAGGTGTTGATGCAGAGCTGCTGTGGCTGTTTATTTTTCTGCTGTTATTCATTCTTGATGTATTGATTAGTTTTCTGGACTGTATTGTTTGCTGTTTAACCTGTTGGGTTGAGAGTGAATCCTGTCACTTTTGCCTATTGTTTTCTAGGTTCGAGGTTGAGTGGGACTCCCTTGCCTCGCTTGTATTGTTGCATCCATGCATTTTACTGCTTTACTGTATATATCTGCTATTGTTTCTGTTTCCGTCTATTCCCTTAGGATCTCTGTTTCTCTCTGCGCAAGAGAGGAGCATGATAGACACTAGGTCTTAACCCATGCATGATAATATTAGGTTAGTTTGATTCCCTTCGCAACCGTAGGTTAGAGTTCTGTCTCTTCCTTCTCAAAACAAACAGAAAAACACAATAAGATTTCAAATCCAATAAAAGATACTTCTCCCGTAAAAGAATGTGAACTCATCAAAACGTCATTTTTGTCCGCTTGGACCAGTAATCAGAAAAACCCTTTTTCAGAAGGAATAAAAACAATCAAAACAGACTTGTGTCGTACGTGGCCCGAACTACGTTTGCTCTGATCTTTCGTGCTGTGTGGAAGTACGTAGGCATAGGATGCGGTGTCCTAGCGAGCAACCTTCCCTCCTTTCCCGTAGGTAGGCGAACTACGTTGACTCTGATTTCTCGTTCCAGACGGGAATACGTAGGCATAAAGTGCGATACTTTGCCGAGTCATTTTCTTTTCTTTTAACCCCTGACCTGTAGCGTAGATAGAATAACAATCCGTACTAGAAAACAAGCGTGGATCCCGTCGAGTACGACGGACGTGAGGGGTGCTAATACCTTCCCCTTGCGTAACCGACTCCCGAACCCAGGTTTTGGTTGCGATGACCATACCTTTCCCCGTTTTGCGGTAGGTTTACCTCGAGCGTTTCCTTTCCCTCCTGTGGGATAAATAACGCACGGTGGCGACTCTTCTGTTCAACCGACGCCGATTTTCACAGTAGCGACAGCTGGCGACTCTGCTGGGGACCCAACGTCCCCTGGCTGCTAAGGACTGCGATAGTTCCGTATGCATGTGGGATCCAACGTCCCTTAAGCGAGTCAATCCTAGCGCTTGTTTTCCCGTCGAGGATTTTGTATGGATTTATATTTCTGACCTTTATTTTCAGCATTTATGTTATTGTTATTATTGCTGTATTGGGGTTGTGATGGGTGATTCTGTGATTGAGAGATAAGCCGGACCTGGGCTTGAGTGCACCTAGAATTAGAGTAGAAAGTAGTGGGCGCGTTCCGGCTTTGCTTGCATTAGTGTCTCATGAAATCTACACTCGGACGAGGTTCTTCTGGTTGGCTTCTTTTTCTACCCTTTGGGTCGAAGGGGTTGTTGGTCAGCTGAATTGTCGACTCCGGGAACCGATCATTTGGAAGTTGGCTAAGTGAGGCCTCTTCAGGATTTGATGATGCCACTCCTTCTGGGAATCGTATCATCAACCCTGAAAGTCTGTGACGCCGACGACCGCATAGGATGCCATACTTTTGTCAGTTACTAGGACATCCACCTGTGAGAGGGTTTGGGGTTATGCAGGTGACTAGACCTTCAGGTACCGGTTATTTCTTGATCAGAGATCCTGGGTATTTATGGAGAATTATGAGGTCTGTCAGAGACCAGTTGGAGAGTTCTGAGGTCTACCAGAAACCAGTTGGGGTTATAGTTTGAGGTCTGTCAGAGACCGTTGTTGGAGCTTTGTTCTAGGTCTATCTGAGACCAAGGTTTGAGGACTTCTATAGAGTCTATCTGAGACTTCTTGATATGGTTCAGGCTATTCAGCTACGGCAGTTGGTCCCTGTTGCATGTTACTTGCATTGCATTGTTTGCATACCCATTATCATTGCATCCCATTAACGTGTGTCTGTGCTGCAAGTGCATTTGCATATCCTCCGATTCTAGTGCCCAGACTTCTAAGTATTGATTATGGCTGGTTTCAGGAAAACAGTTGCGTATAAGCTGCCGACACCTGATATTACTCCTTTGCTCGGTCTGATATCTCTTGCTGATGAGGAGGTTAGGAGAAGCTTCAGAATGAGTCATGGGAGATTACTGTTCAGCCGGCGCTGATTTTCGCAGTAGCGACACACACTCTTCAATGAAGTCCTCATCTTCAAACTCAAGTCCAACATCTTTCAAGATACTCAAACCAGAAGACAATTGATTTAACAGAATGAGTGGAAATGATAAACAGCTTATTGACAACCAAAGGAAGCCTGTAAGGGTTCATCATTATGAGACTAGTTCCCTCAAAGTTCTACTTCCCAGATAAAGCCACTCATCCCTCCAAAGGAGGGATGTGAATATCTTAGAAGGACTTTTAGTCATTGGGAAGAATGGAAGCACAAGATGCTTTCCATATTTGTGAAAGAAATCATTCTAACTATAAGGCTCTCCCTATGGCTCCTACCTCCTAAATCTTCATCAGACACCATCAGGCACAAGCAACTCCTAGCTCCAAGCAACTTCAAGCAACTTCAAGCATCCTCACCTTGTCTTCAACTTGTCTTCAATCTCAACCAAAGGCAAACAAAGCAAAACCCTAATCTAAGGGGACTAAAGAAGTTAATCTATTTGAATTAGTAAGTTAGGATCACCTAAAACCTAGTACTAAAGTTAGTCCTAACTAAAATACTAAAACCAATTGTAAAATCCTACAAAAATATCTATGGGAACCTAGGTCAATCATGACTCTACCATATTAATTCCAGAGATCAAATCATCAAATAAGACCTAGAAATAAATTCTATACCATAAGGTACTAAACCTAAACCCTAAAAGGAAGTACCTAAATATCAATCTATAAAGCACACCTATTTTCATCATAAAAATGTGAGCAAAATGCTATGGGAGAATACATGTCTAACCTAATCACACACGAAAAATTAGGATCAAAATCATCACCATATGATCACACAAAATTCCACAAAATTAGGTATCAAACATAATCATTTTAATATCAATTAAAATGTAAAAATTCCCATAAAATCAGAAAATGCATGAAATGAAAATATTTTTTATCTAAAAAAATACTAGACTCAATCATGAGTATAATGCAAAAAGAATGGGATTAATTGGATTAATTTTCAATTTATTATGAATTTTTCAAGAACCATGAACAAAATGAAAAAATAATGAAAATCCAATTAAAAAAGATAGATGCGTGGTGCAGATAGAAACTAAAATCAGCTCATTCTATGGATTAGGCCATCAGGGGGTGGGGATAACAAAGTTTCAACTAAGCCCAAAACCAGCTGATTAATGAAACGCTGCGTTTCATAATAGAACTCCTTCACAAATTGAAATCAATATGTGGCCGTTGGATCATGCCTTCAGTCAAAGTCCAACCCCCATCCAATGGCCCTAAAGTCATCTTCAACCTTTTGAATGTCTGAACTTCGCGCGCAGCTCCGTCCACCACCGGTGGTGCTCCGGTCACCACTCCACAACCCTAGTTCATCATAGAGTCCACCATAGGCCACGATCCCTTAATGAAACATGTCCCAAATTCCCTCACGAATTCATTCATGCCTTTAATTCTCTCTGAAACCTCAAGATTCACCATAACCAACTCTCAACCGAAAATGGTAATACCCTAAATTGGTCACTAATTCTCAAATTAATGGTCTGTAATCGTTCCTACACCGTTCTACAATGCATCTAGCACCCTAATTCATCTTGATTCTACCTAATTCATGTTGGAGGAAGAAAGTTACTAACCTAAAAATCTTGGATGAACAGATGCATTAAACCTTCAAATCAAGCTCTCCAACCTTCCAGACACGATCAATGGATCCTTTCCTTGCTTCTGTATGCAATAGAACTGGTTGAAAGCTCCTAAATCTTGAAACCCGATGGTGAGTTGCAGGTGGAAAAATTCAATGGCTCATACACGATTCAGCCACGAATTCTCTTGGATTATGATCTGGATTCAATCCCTAGCATCCATGGAAGAAGTTGCAATCAAGAAAATGGATGGAAAGTGAAGAAATTGGTGAAACCGAATTCAATTGCAAGCTATGAAATCTCAATCTCAATCTATGCTCTCTTCTTCAATCATCACCAACCTTTCATCTGAACCTCTTCTACTCAATATATAGATGATGTATGAATGATCTAGAACCCTCTAGATCCTTCTAATGAGAGTTTCAATCTCTCATGTCATGAGATTTTCAACCATATGCCATGCTATGCATAATGCTGCAAACAACTTGAAACCAATCTCATTTACTTCCAATTTCTCCCCTAGTGACATTTTGAAAGTGTTTAGCTTGCAAAGGGCCTTGCTCATGCCTTGATTCTAGGTTTTGCAAATGTTACTTAATATGCAAGTAACTACTTTTCAAAGCAAGTCCACAAATTAGACCTCAACTAAAAAATGTGGCTAAACCAATGTTCCTAAAATGTTTTCTAGAGACAAAATGATATATTACATGCCATGGTTTGGATGTGTAGATTGAAAATATCAATTTCCAACTTTGGTTTATTTAACTTATACCCTTATTTTAGGTCATTTTTGCAACTTTGAGCTACAAGCATTCCCAACATCTCATGACCTCATTACTAGCCTTAAAACATCATTTTGAACAAGTTTTATGTTGAACATTGTTCCATTTGAAGCTTGGAAATAGAAGTTATGGCCTTATGGTTGAAATGACCTGTAATTTCCAAATGACCAAAATGCTTTTGACTTGTCAAAGCCATAACTTGAGTTCTACAAATCCTATCAAGGACTTCTAGTACTCTCTATAAAGATAAGAGGATAAGGAACAACATTCATGTTGACCAAAAGTTCATAGGAATTATCCTTCTAGGGCAAAGGTTTGATGCAAGTTGGGTAACTTTCAAGGCCCCAGATTCACATACCTCAAATGACCTATAACTTGTCAAAGTCATAACTTGAGTTCTACAAATCCTATCAAGGACTTCTAGTACTCAAATTAAAGCTAAGCTCATGCTCTACAACATTAATGTTGAGGGAAAGATGATATGACCATCACATCTTGAGCTAAACTGCCTTGAAGATAGGGGTCAAACTAGGGGATTTTACACTGTCAAGCCTTAGAAACCCTAGCTTGAAACTTCTCAAACTCTTCAATCATGATGATTTGACCTTGGAATCATCCCTATATCCTCTCAATGTGTCAATCCATGATCACATGGCTCTTGGATTAGGTCTCAACCTTCCTCAAATCATCAGTCGACATAGGGTTGACCCAGTCAAACCCTAATTACACCATTCATGGCTGAGTCTTCTTAATCTTGCACAATGACCTATCTAGGCTTCAAAGTGATCTTCAAACCTTCTAATGAGCTCTCTCAAGACCTCAAGTCCTTCTTCATGGCTTCAGAATCATCTGAGGTCTTTCCACAACTCTCAAGTTAGGAGGCACACACTCTTGGTTTCAACCACTCTCTCTGAGGATCTTCTAACTTCTCTGGCAAAGATATAAACCCTTGAACACTTGAATAACCTTATTAGCTAGCTTCAAACTCTTGTGTAGCCCTTGATTGGTAATCATACCTCTTGATCTCCTGCATACATGTCAATGAAATGCAAATGACAATGCTAATGTGAATGAAATGAAACATAAGCTAGGTAAAGAAAAGTTGGGCAAATTTTGGGGTGCAACAACTGCCCCTATTCAAATGGCTTGAACCTGACTGGGTGAGAAGCGAACGGCTCTCAACCAATCAAGGTGTGAGACGGTTGAATACCAATAAACCCGGAAATTTGCCAACCACACAAGTACACGGTACTCTGATGGGAACGAATCTTCGAAAACTGAAATATTAGCTGCACGGCAACTAGCTGGGGGATTGGTCACACGGTAACCAATGATACATGGTCGATGATGCCATCCGGCATCAATATTCCTCGGGACTCATCAGGTCAAGAATCAAGTTAATCATGCCATCGGACATTCAAAGAACTTTCGGGCGTCAGCCGGACTTCGTCGGTAAGTCGGGAATAGCATTCTCGGTCAATCCACTTCTGCCATCAGGCACTTCGCATCAGCTGAGAGAACTGCTTCGTTAATACGGTTGGACTTCAATCATCAAGTCTTCAAGGGAAGTTTCAACTTCGCTGTTCGGAAACCTGCTGGGGACGACGCATCTCCGCCGGGGATTCTGGAGAACTATCAAGTCACTCTGCTTCGGGGTCCAGGAATCATTCTGGGTGAGTCAACTCTGCTGAGGACTTCAAGAATCATCTTGGACAAATAACTCTGTGGGGACTTCAAGAATCATCCTGGACTAATAACTCTGCTGGAGATTTCAGGAATCATCCTGAGCAATCACTCTGCCGGGGATTTTAAGCATCAACTTGAGCAACCAACTCTGGCGACTTCACTGGGGATTTTAAGAATCATCTTGAGCAAACGACTTTGCTGGGGAGAATTCGAGAATCATCTTGATCAAACTATTCCGCGGAGGAACACCTGCAAAACAAGAACGGTAACGACCTAGCTCATGTTTCATATGCATATGCTTTGACAATGGCGCAATGCTCCACACGGTGGAAATGTTGCGCATTTAAGGTAAATGCTATGCAATCATGTAAAATGCTGCGATCCCGTCAGCAAAATAAATGCTGGAGGGAGAATCTTCCTGTCAAGGAGAAAGAACCACTCTGGTGGGGGAAGGAATCATCCTGCCACGGAGAAAAGGTCACGTCAATCTCAATCGGACTCCGCATGGGGAAGCAAACTTCAGTTGACTGCTGCAGGGGAAGGAAGCTCTACGAGAACTTGGACCTGCTAAGGAAAGCGATGTCAATCGCAGAAATAAATTACACGGCGTTCGCAGCCAAACCTTCCTGGAGGTAACGACTCCGGTGGGGAAATACAGCATCAGCTATTCAACACTCTACTAGGGAAAACCAATCATGGCCCGAACTGCTTTCCAAAGACTCGGCTCTCTTGGGGAACTGTAAACTCGGCTGAGGAAGAAGGAATCATCCTGTTTACTGGGGAGAGTACGACTCTGTGGAGAATCCCAATTCTGCTGAAGACTTCAGTCTGGAACTATCAATTGCTGCACACTTTAGTGAATAGTCTCCTACGAGACTTGCACTTGTGACCCGGTGCTAGGGGATGAACACACGCTTCGGCGCCTGACTCAGCTGGGGAGATGACGTTCCTTCAGGATACATCTGATTGGGGAGAGAATCTTTTCTTCCTGGGGAAACATATCAACGCTTGACGATCTCGGGTCCAGACCCTGCAGGGAGAGGCTGCTGAACTTTGCTGGAGAAGAAGGAATCATCCTGCTTGGGAGCGCATACGGCGTACTACCTGGTATATGCTACACCTGTAACAACACAAACAAACAGACGAGATACCCTTCTCAAAGGGACCTATCAAGGTTATCATCTTGTGACAATGTTCAAGTAATTCATTATTTCAACAATCAGTGGCCTAGGCCAGTAAGTTTATGTATGCGCATTTTATCGAAAACATCGGCGTTCTTTTTCGCAAACAAAACAAATAAATGTTAAACAAACAAACAGAATTGCTGAATAGTATACATTTTATTGATAACGAACCCCTGAATGGGTAAAAATGTTTTACAACAGATGCAAGTGTAACCCGGTGAACTGACTTTAAACAATGTTGCGGATAGCAAGAGTCACCACCGACTTTTATTTTATCCATAAGGAAAGGTTATAAAAGAACAGGAAAGACCTTAGAGAATATTTTGGGTCCGGGGGGTAGGTTATGAAAAGGGAAGGTATTAGCATCCTTTTCATCCATGGTTATCCATGGGCTCTTAGGTACTTAAGCTCACTTTTGAATTGTTTTGAAATTGTAGTGTGTGAATAGAAAATTTTCAGAATAGTTAATAAATAATCCATGTAAGGATGTGTTAAGAACTTGTTTGAAAACTTGTTGAAAATTTGTTTAAGTGCGAAACAGTTTTGAAGTGAGCAAGCACCTAGGAGTAACCTACCCTAATGTTTAAAGGTCTTTCTTATTCTTCATTCTTTCCTTTAGTAAGACTATCCCTACTATAATGGAGTAGGTAGTCCTTACTTTGGATGTTAAGGGACATGTGAGGGACAATTTGACTTTGAAGGCCATTGTGGGATGTAATAAGCACATATAAGGGACCATCATCATTTTTTGAAAGGGACTCGATTCGTAAAGGCAACCATAAGGGACTTTGATGATTTTTTCTATTTGAGGGACTTGCTTTATACACCCCACTTAACCATTATTCGTAGGCAACTTGAGGGATATCCTTAGGAAGTGAGACGGCGATTAAAATCGACTTACGTGTGTGACGTGTTTATTTTAATTATCCTTATTTAAAAGTTTTTTTTTTTTAAATTTTATAATATTTTCACAAAAACAGTTTTTATATTATAGAATAAAATAGTTAAAAAAACAATTCAAAATAATAAGAAAAAATTTGTTTAAAAAAGAAAAAGAAGGGGTTGGGCCGGTGGTTGTATTAGCCCGACCCAACGTACACACATCAACAAACACCCAATCCCGTCCTAGGGTTTCACAACTTCAGCTGCGCCGTTTTTCTTTCCCTTGTAGTTCCGTCTTCTCCGACGTTCACCTATGACCTTTTCCTCGTCATCTCTGTGTTAAAGAAACCTGAAATTGAATGAAACAATGTTAGGAACAAAAAATATCTGGTGTTCCTCGCTTACATCTCCTTGACGACACGCCGATGATGAAGCACCACGATCTGGAGATTGATTGCCCGTCACCAGACGGAGGCGGTCTTTTCGGCGATGGAATTGCTTTCCTGAGGCTTCGTCAGTCGGGTTAACGCTTTACTTGCTCAAGAAACGGCGCCGGTAGTTATGGACCTTTAGGGTTTCGTTCGTATTCCTTCGTGGCCGTCTTATTCTCTCTTTCGTCCCCCGTGTTCTCCCTCTAGGGTTTTTTTGCTCAGTGATTTTTCGGCCTCCCCCTCAGGTGATGTCGTTCTCTTTATATATCTCTTTCTGATTTTCGAATGGGCCTTTGTGCTTACGTTTTATTTGATCCACATTCGAAATTTTGCTTTCCAATCTGACTTGATTTGATTCGCTTTTATGATGATTGGATTTGATTGTGCCTCTATCTGATATGCTTTGACATTGATCTGGATATGGTGAATGTTATCTTTCCTTTTCTGATACTGATTGGATTTTGTTTTATGATGGTTTACTGATTCGATTTGGGATACACCTTTTGATATCTTCTGGATTTTTGCATGTGTGGTTTTGACCAAACCGGTTCATGGTGCGGATATCCTTGAGCCCTGCTCGTATTCAATTCATTTTGGGTCCAACCAAACTTGCTTCGGTCTTGGATACAGTTTGTGAATTGATATGGCTTTGTGAACTTTGTCTGCTTTTTCTTTGAACTGATACGCTTGTTCACTTGGATTTGTGAACTGATGGACTAACTGAATCATGTTTCAGTTCAACTTTCTGGTTTTCCTGATACAAATTCACTGACTCTTTTTTTTTCTTCTTTCAGAGGGCAACTGATGGTGTGGTTACTGACGGATCAATGCTACCGAGAATGGTCATATGGTGATGATGACCATTGGTCTGAACCTTTGAGGGATGCTATTGCCATTTGGTTTTGGTTGCGTTGCCTTAGCGATGATGACCTTTGGGTCTGAGCTGATATTTTGAGTTGATAGCTTGCACGAAATTACCAATGCTTGTAGTTCGACGTTCGGTAGGGAGTTGGTAACGGCTTCGGCCGTGGCTCTCCCAGCCACTCGAATTCTCACGCCCAATGATGGTTAAACTGAGGGCTGAATCCATGTTGATTCCTTTATTTCTGTGGCTTTTAGTGAATTGCTTATGATGAACTGATTTGTCTTTTTTTTTGATATAGATTCACTGGGATTAAACTCTCTGATACGCGGCGGACTTTCTGCTACCCGCTGTTGGCTTGTTTTGTTGTTTGTCGAACATGAAACTTAATGAGTTTATATGATGCTCATGAAACCTTTTTTGAGGCAGCTTCGACTGTCTTTGACATCTCGATTCTTCTTTGTCTGAACTGAAATTCACTTCTCTTTTTTCCTGAATTGATAGGTGGCTGCGAATTTGGGCTATGATGTTCATCACTAAGCCTTAGGCTTTGCATTTTGATTTTCCAATGTGACCTGGCACGAACTGAGTTGGGCATTTCCTGCTGTGGTTTGATTCTAATAATCCAGCATAGTTTACATTGCTGAACTGGTTCTTTGAATTGGCCGTATGCTTTTCGATTTTGCTGAGTATTTCTTCTGTGGTAAGAACTAGACTTGTTTCCGGGACCGTTCTGTTGTTCTGTGGTTGTGAATAATGATTTGCATGTAATTTTTAGACAGCCTTTGAAATTGATTCCTTTGATGTACTTACCATTCTATTTTTCGAGCTGGTTCAGCGGCTTGTGAATTGAAATTTCGTTCAATTTGAGCATCCTGTGAATTGTTTTATGCAATTTAGGTGCAACTTACGAACTGTTTTGGTGTTGAGTTCTGTTATGAACTTTTGTACTGATGCTGTTTTGGTGAATTTCAGGTGTTGACAAACTTTGAACACAAAGTGGCTCATACCCGTCGGCATCCGGGTTTATGACCAAATTGATTGTGCTGCTTTACCCTTGTATCAGTTTGGAAACCAAATGGGATTTATTCGATGATGGCATAGACCCTTTTCAGTTAATCATTTATCGGCCCGAACTTCTCTTACTTCTTCATCTTTCTCGGTTGTCCCGTATGATAAG
The DNA here is from genome assembly GCA_963859935.3 of Lathyrus sativus. Lineage (NCBI taxonomy): Eukaryota > Viridiplantae > Streptophyta > Magnoliopsida > Fabales > Fabaceae > Lathyrus > Lathyrus sativus. The sequence goes on along the minus strand of CAWUDS030004039.1, from coordinate 13,744 downwards.
AACAGGGATCACCTGATCTGACGCCAATGGCGCGGATCGGTAACGGGGGTAGGACGCAGCTTCGGTTGTGCCACTCCCGGCACTCGATGATGACATTATTCTGAGAGTGTCGAAAAAAATTCTAACATTTTCTGTACTGTCTGTTCTCTTTTGATGTGCAGGTTAGCTGAGGATTCATGGAGAAGTTCAAATACGAACATGAAGACCTTTAGATACTTTTAGGATTTAGGATAGATGCTTTAATGTAATCCCTTAGGATTTGAGAATTTTAATGTACTTCCTTGTAACAGTACTTTGTAAAATATGAAGCAACATCCCCATTCTTGTATGATAGCATTATTTATGAAATAAAATTCTCAAAGTTTTGAATTTATTTATATTCTATTCTTAGTTAAAAAATATAAACAAATGTGAATAAATCCACAAGTATTTAATTCATTAACATAGGCATAAAACATAAATATTTCCAAGTGGTATTTGTGATCCTAATCTCATCATCCGATTAAAATGTTAACCAATTGTTTCATAACCAAACTCATATGGGCACCATGGTCACAACATTTTCAGCATCAACAGCAAAATTAATCGTAATTAAACTCCACTGACCAAATGCCAAATCTCAATATGATCAGAACTGGTGATTGATAAATGCCTCAAAACCATAATGCATCAAATGCCTCAGAATTTTAATAACAGCCCGTCTTCAAGGAATTTGTGTAAAATGACCAAAATACCCCTGGGACCAAATCCAACCTCTCTTTGATGTTGGCAAAAAAAATCATGAAGTTTGACTTTGGTTTGACCACAGTTGACCTCAGTTTGACTTTTTAACTGCATTGACTGCTTTTGACTTATCTGATCATCTGACTGAGCAAACTTTTGAGAAAAGTCTTGAAACTTGACATGGGGGTTCTTATACACATATAAGATGTTATGAAGCTCACTTGAAGTCTTGGAAGTCCATTTAGCCTGATTAAAGTCAAAACCCTAGTTTTGGATGCACTGCTTAGGAGGTGCATTGTCTGAGGGAATTGTCAACTCTTCTGACCAATTGTGAATTTTGTGAACCTTGTGAATCTTCATAAGATATCTTGTGATACTCATGGGAGGTATTGTGAAGCTTGTGAACCTTGTGAACCTTCAAGAAGCAACCTATGGACTTGATGAACCTCATGAAAGGTATTGAAAGCACTGTGGGACTTGTGAACCTTGTGAACCTTCATAAAGTAGCTTGTGGACTTTATGAACTTCATGAAAGGTTATGCAAGTTGTTGGAGAACTTGTGAACCTTGTGAACCTTCTTAGAACACAAAGTCTTGTATTGTGAGGGCAAATTTTGGGGTGCAACAGCTGCCCCTGTTCAATTTTCTGAAACCTGAGGGGTTAGATTGGTATATTTGCCAGTCGTAACCTGGAAGGTTGAAGGGGATTGAACACAAAAGCCCAAAAATTTGCACTCACCAGTGCACTAGAGTGGTACAGATGGCTAGTTGAATATGATTGAGTGGGCTTAAAGATGCCACTAGGGGGGGAGCAGTTCAAAATATGGGTGTATGATGAAAGTTGTTAGGAGTCTGGAATAATAATGATGTAGCAGCATGTCTTCATGAGGATAAAGCAATCAATAGTGATAACCCTAAAGCAGTCTTGGAGCAATGATATGATTTTAGGAGGATAGAACAATGAATGGCTCTAAAGCAGTCTTGAAATAATAATGTGATATGTCTTCAGGAGGATAGAGCAATCAATAGCCCTAAAGCAGTCTTGAAGTAATAATGTGATATGTCTTCAGGAGGATAGAGCAATCAATAGCTCTAAAGCAGTCTTGAAGTAATGATTTCAGGAGGATAGAGCAATGGATAGCTCTAAAGCAGTCTTGAAATAATAATGTAATTTCAGGAGGATAGAGCAATGGATAACTCTAAAGCAGTCTTGAAATAATTAGATGGCTTCAGGGGGATAGAGCAATGAATAGCTCTAAAGCAGTCTTGAAGTAGTAATATGACCTCATGAGGATAGAGCAATGAATAGCTCTAAAGCAGTCTTGAAGTAATAGGATGATTTCAGGAGGATAGAGCAATCAGTAGCTCTAAAGCAGTCTTGAAGTCATGAGAGTCTATCAGGAGGATAAAATAACCCTGAGGTTACAATAAAGCAGTCCCAAAGTAATAAGAAGCTCATCAGGAGGATAAAGTAACCCTGAGGTTACAATAAAGCAGTCCCAAAGATCATAAGCTTGTTTGTTGGATAATTAACCTGAAAACAAGGTAGCATTCTGTATAACAACATTAGTTTATGCTTTATGTATGCATGTATGACATGATGCACTTAGGTAATGTACTATAGACATATATGTTATGGTATGATGTAAATGATGTATGTATGCTATGACACTGCTGGAAGTGTCTGGATATCCTTGTATAACAACTGCTGGCCAAGGAAAATAAATCCCGATTCGTTGTTGAAGAATATATAACCCTCCGTCTGCTGGGGATAACAAGGTATAGATAACCTCCCATTGTTGGGGATAGTAGGGTATAGATAACCTTCGTTTTCGTTTGATAGTAGGATAAGTATAACATCCCGTCTTCGTTCATCGTACCCTTATTGGAAAGTAATTTCCCGTATATCCGTATGAGGAAAAAAGAGATGGATATAAATTCCAGGGGAGATTAGACTTTGTGAAAATGGATTAGTCCTACTGATGGTTTGTAACTGTCTTGTAAAGATGAACCGGCGAAGCTTCGTTGAAATCCTTCCCTCGTTCGTCCTTAGTAAATACTATTACTGCATTTTCATGCATTTCTGGTAAACATCAATCATATTCAAAGGCATACATACATTCAAACACAACCAATGGACGTTTCGCTTATGTAAATAGGGTAAAAGTAAATCTGGATTCAAAAGATGGAGTTTATTTATATCAAAAGTGACCCATACACGGGTAAGTTTGTACAAGGAGACATAAACCCTAGTAAGAGAATTTTGTCATGAAGTTTTACAAAAAGAATCAGCTATGTGGGAAATAATCCTATTGAGTTTCAATTCTACTATTGCCACTCAAGTATCTCATCTTCTTGCTGTTGAGACGGAAACGATTGGATTGAGCTTCATCTGTTTGAGCTTGAGTAAGTAGTACAACTGGTTGCAGTTTCATGAGTGATCCAAACGAGACATAGTCATACGCTTTAATCCCTAACTTTTGCCTGGATTGCCCTTTCAGGTTTTCAATCCACCGGGATACCCTTTTTTGCCCAAGCCGCCTTTTCAGGTTTTCGACTTGCCGGGTGTGCATCTTTTTATATATATATCCCTAATTTTTGCCCAAACCCTTTTGGTTTGCCGGGATGCCCTTATATTTGCCTAGGCCTGTCAACCTAGCGGGTCTCTTTTTATGCGTAGTATTTTTTAACTATGTCTGCGTTTACAGGTTGTGGGAAGTCTTCACCATCCATTGTAGTCAGTATCATGGCACCTCCTGAGAACACTGTCTTGACTACAAATGGTCCCTCATATGTTGGAGTCCACTTGCCCCTAGGATCACCCTGTGGTAATATGATACGCTTGATTACCAAGTCACCAGCCTGATATACCTTTGGCTTAACCTTCTTGTTAAAAGCTTTGATCATCCGTTTCTGGTACATCTGGCCATGACAAACTGCTGCTAACCTTTTCTCATCAATCAAATTTATCTGGTCAAGTCGAGTCTGAATCCACTCATCTTCATCCAAGCCTGCATCCCTCATAATTCTCAAGGAGGGGATCTGAACTTCGATAGGCAGAACTGCTTCCATACCATAGACTAAGGAGAATGGGGTTGCCCCTGTTGAAGTACGTATTGTAGTACGATAGCCATGCAGAGCAAATGGTAACATCTCGTGCCAATCCTTGTAAGTAACAGTCATCTTCTGTACAATCTTCTTAATGTTCTTATTAGCAGCTTCAACTGCCCCATTCATCTTTGGACGATACGGAGAAGAGTTGTGATGCTTAATCTTGAACTGCGTACAGAGATCAGTAATCATAGTGTTGTTCAGATTAGAGCCATTGTCGGTGATAATCCTTTCAGGGATACCATACCTACATATGAGATTATTCTTAATGAACCGAGCCACAACATTCTTAGTCACAGATGTAAATGAAGCTGCCTCTACCCACTTCGTGAAGTAATCAATAGCAACCAGGGTGAAACGATGCCCATTAGAAGCAGTAGGTTTGATCTCACCAATCATATCAATGCCCCACATGGCAAAGGGCCAAGGAGCAGTCAACACATTCAATGGAGATGGAGGTACATGTACTTTATCAGCATAGATTTGACATTTGTGACATGTTCTGGAGTGTTGATAGCAATCAGCTTCCATGGTAGACCAATAGTAACCTGCTCTCAAAATCTTCTTTACCATGGTATGACCACTAGAATGAGTGCCAAAGGTCCCATCATGCATCTCTTCCATAATTTCTGTAGCTTCCTTCTTATCCACACAACGAAGCACAGTTGAATCATGATTACGCTTATACAGAATGCCATTACTCAGAAAGAACTTAGCAGAAAACCTTCTCAGGAACTTCTTATCTTTGACAGATGCCCCTTCAGGGAACTCCTGAGCTTCAAGATAGTTTTTCACTTCATAGAACCAAGGCTTCTCCTCTGCCCCTTCAGTGTCAATCTCATTGCAGTATGCAGGCTTCTCAAATCTATCAATGGTAATCTTGGGAGCTTCATCATCCCAGCTGATCTCAAACATAGATGCCATGGTGGCCAATGCGTCTGCCAACTGATTCTCTCTTCGTGGAATATGTCCAAAAGTAATCTCTTTGAAATGTGGGATCAAAGACAACACATGTTCTCTGTAAGGAATGAGATTATCATGCTTTGTATCCCAATCTCCTTTAATCTGACTTACTACCAGAGCTGAATCTCCATACACCTCAAGGAACTGAATCTTCATATCAATAGCAACTTGCATACCCATGATACATGCCTCATACTCAGCCATGTTATTGGTACAATAGAAACAAAGTCTGGCAGTAATCGGGGTATGACAACCTTCAGGGGAACTAATCACAACACCAACACCATTACCATGTGCATTGGAGGCACCATCAAAAACCATAGTCCATCGGGATCCTTGTTCAGGTCCGTCATATTGTCCAGGTTCTTTGGTAACAGACATAATGTCTTCATCAGGGAACTCAAAATTCATTGACTGGTAATCACCTACTGCTTGATGAGCCAAATGATCAGCAACAACACTCCCCTTAATGGCCTTCTGAGTAGTATACTGTATATCATATTCCGTCAAGATCATTTGCCATCTTGCAATTCTTCCGGAGAGAGCAGGTTTCTCAAATATGTACTTGATTGGATCCATCTTCGAAATCAACAAGGTAGTATGGGTCAACATATACTGTCTTAGTCGGCGAGCAGCCCATGCCAAAGCGCAGCAAGTTTTCTCGAGCAGTGAGTATCTTGTTTCACAGTCGGTAAACTTTTTGCTAAGGTAGTATATTGCCTGCTCTTTTCGACCAGACTCGTCATGTTGCCCCAATACACACCCCATTGAGTTGTCTAATACTTTTAAATACATAATCAAGGGTCTTCCATCAACTGGTGGCATTAAAATTGGAGGTTCTAGCAAATATCTCTTGATTTCATCAAAGGCAGTCTGGCACTCATCATTCCATTCCATCACCTGATCTTTCTTCAACAACTTGAAGATTGGCTCACAGATGGTAGTTAATTGGGAAATAAATCTTGCAATGTAGTTCAATCGTCCCAAGAAACCTCTAACCTCCTTCTCAGTACGGGGAGCTGGCATCTCTCGTATAGCTTTCACTTTTGCAGGATCCACTTCAATACCTTTTCCACTGACAATGAAACCCAGGAGCTTTCCAGATCTAACTCCAAAAGTACACTTGTTTGGATTTAATCTCAACCTGTATTTCTTCAACCTCTCAAACAACTTGTGCAGATGATCAAGATGTTGTTCTTCATTCTGAGACCTGGCTATCATATCATCCACATATACCTCTATCTCATGATGAATCATATCATGAAACAAAGCCACCATAGCACGCTGATATGTTGCCCCTGCATTCTTCAAACCAAATGGCATTACCTTATAGCAAAAGGTGCCCCACTGTGTCACAAATGTAGTCTTCTCCATATCTTCAGGTGCCATCTTGATTTGATTGTAACCAGAGAAACCATCCATAAAAGAGAATACCTTATGCTGAGCAGTGTTGTCTACCAGAATATCAATATGAGGAAGTGGAAAGTCATCTTTAGGGCTAGCCTTGTTCAGATCTCTGTAGTCTACACACATACGTACCTTACCATCTTTCTTAGGAACTGGTACCACATTTGCAACCCACTGAGGATAAGAAGTTACGGCCAAGAACCCTGCATTGAACTGTTTCATTACCTCTGCTTTGATCTTTTCTGACATTTCAGGACGCATACGACGAACCTTCTGCTTCTTTGGACGACAATCTTCTTTCACTGGCAAACGGTGAACCACAATGTCTGTATCCAACCCTGGCATATCTTCATAAGACCAAGCAAAGATCTCCACATAGTCACGTAGCATCTGAATCAACCTGCTCTTGACACTGTCCTCTAAATCAGCCCCTATTTGGACCTCTTTTCTGTTTTCTTCAGTTCCCAGATTCACAACTTCGACTGGCTCTTCATGTGGCTGTATAGCTTTCTCTTCTTGTTGTAACAACCTAGCAAGCCCTACAGGTATTTCACAATCGTCCTCGTTTCCGTCTTCAGTTTGATAGATCGGATTCTCAAAATTGTAATTGGCAATAGTAGAACTGTTATCAACTGGATCCAGAGTGGATGAGGATCTGCATTTTAGTGACGTGGGTGTGTGTAAGAACACATAGCTGATAAAGCAAAAATAAAAGAAAAAGAAAGACAAGGAAAACAATATTTACGAAAACGAAACTTCCACTGATTTTATTGAATGAAGTATGCAAATGAAATGACAACCCGTAACAAGCACACCATTGTGCCCCGGGTAAGGCACAGGGCTTGAAAGTTTTAATTGTTCCAGAAATTATAAATTTAAAAACATAACACAGTAATAGTATTTACTCCTGACTAAAGGAGATAGGGATAACATCTTCAGCTGTCCAATTATTGAGTCCAGCACCCACAGTAGGAAAAATCCATGCCTCCAAGTTGTAGTCTTCATCTTGATCTCCCACAGCATTGATAACCCCTTGATTGGTGATACGAACAGCACGGGCACGACGGACAGCCTTCTGGGACTCTGCAGTGAAACCCAAACCAAACTTGTCAGACTTGTATGGAATATCAGGAAGCTGACCCCAAATAGTACAACCACCTTCTTCCACCACAGCTTTTGCATCATTGAGGGAGGCCATTGCCATTGTTGGAGGGTTTCTGATGACCACAGGAACCTTCTTCACAGCAGGAGGAGTCACACAATCCTTAGCAGCCCAGGGAACCACTTCAAATGACTGACATGGAGTTTCAATGTATTCACCTTCTACTTCCAGATACTTGAAAGTGTTTACATGGCTGACAAAGTATTCTTCCTCTCCAAAGACAGTAACAACTTTTCCATTCACCGGATATCTCAACTTTTGATGTAATGTGGAGGTCACAGCACCTGCCCCATGGATCCAGGGACGACCAAGCAGACATGAGTACGAAGGACGAATATCCATCACATAGAATGTAGCAGTGAACACCTGAGAGCCAACCTTGATTGGAAGATCAATTTCCCCATGCACTACTCTTCTAGAACCATCAAAAGCCTTTACCACAATATTACTGGGCTTCAATACCGTATCTTCAGGACTCAGCTTGTTCAGGACTTCCTTAGGCAACACATTCAGAGAGGAACCATTGTCTATCAGCACATGAGACAGGGTAGTGCCCCTGCATTCAATTGAAATATGTAAGGCCCTGTTATGATCCCTCTTGGCAGGGGTCAAGTCAGCATCAGAAAATCCTAACCCGTTGTCATAGGTCAGGTGAGCAACACAATTCTCAAACTGGTCCACAGAAATTGCACTGGGTACATGAGCCATCTTTAGAAACTTGATCAATGACTTGGCATGAGCCTCAGAACATAATAACAGGGAGAGCATAGAAATCTTTGAGGGAGTATGCCCCAGCTGATCAACAATATCATAATCACTCTTGCGAATGATTTTCAATACTTCTTCCATCTGCTTAGAGAGGTCATCAGCAGCTGGCACATCAGTAGATACAGGCTCAATAACAGGACCCTTGCCCCGAGCATCAGTGGTGGAAGTAACAGCAGGAGTAACTGCACTCTTAGAAGCAACTGGAGGAGAGAAGACTCTTCCACTACGAGTGATCTTGCTAGATCCAGCAATATTATCAATGTCAACAGGCATATCAGGTAAAGGCTCCTGCTTGACACCATGGATGTAAACATCAGACCCATAGTGCCAAGGCACAGCTTTGTCAGATGTATAAGGAATAGGACCAGGAGTGGTAATGATCAGAGGAGCTACTCTGGCTTCAGCAACAACTTTCACAGGACCTTCAGCAGTAATCTTGATTGGGCCCTGATGAGTGATTTTAATGGGACCCTTTGAAGTGATTCTTAGTGGTACTTTGTCAACCATGTCAACCTCTTCAATCTTCTTACCCTGAGTCAGATGATCCACCATACTTTCTACAGATGCTGGTCTTCTTTCAAACACTATAGTATATTTATCCATGAGACGTTGAATCCCATCTCTCAAAATGAAGCAACTCTCCGGCTTATAGGTACAATATAGACAATCTTCATGACAACCTGGAAAGATCCCAGCTTGTACTAACCTCTTTTTGATAACAGACAATGGTGTGCTCAACTCCATAACTGAATAGACATGCAGATCTTCATCAATATCTTCATCAATGGCGTTGACAGTCTTCTCGTGATTTGGCATTGGAGCTGTAATCACATTTGGAGTACCTGGTGGATCAAACTCAATTTCTCCAGCATCAATCATATCCTGAATTTTGTTCTTCAAGACCCAGCAGTTATTAGTATCATGTCCTGGACAGTTTGAATGATATGCACATCGTGCATTGGGATTGTACTTGGGAGAGGTAACATTGGGATTCTGAGGGGCCTCCCTCAGGGTAATAAGTTCAGCTTTCAACAAGTGTTGCAATGCCTGAGCCATTGACATGTTGATCTTCGTGAACTGTCTTCTAGCCCTCTGTTGGTTGCCTTGAGGCTGCTCTGTTGTTGCAGGAGTTGGATTTGAAATATGAACTGCACTAACAGACTGATGCCTTCTGTTACGATCAGGCTGACCATACACAGCATTAGATTCTCTCTTCCCAGTGGGAGGCTTCTTTGCAACACCTGATGAAGAAGTGCCCACTTGGATCTTACCATTCTTGATACCATTCTCTACTCGCTCTCCTGTCATGATCAACTCAGTGAAGCCAGATGATGAGCTTCCAATGAGATGACTGTAAAACGGACCATTCAGCGTACACATGAACATATCAACCAACTCCCTATCAGTCAAAGGGGGTTGAACTCTTCCAGCTAAGTCTCTCCACTTCTGAGCATACTCCTTAAAGCTTTCTTTGGCACCCATAGACATGCTCTGAAGCTGCATGCGAGTGGGGGCTAAGTCAGCATTGTATTGATACTGCTTGTAGAAAGCTTCAGCAAGGTCATTCCAATCTCTGATGTTGACACTCTCCAACTGATAATACCACTCTAGCTGAGCTCCAGATAAACTCTCTTGAAAGAAATGGATCCACAACTTTTTATCAGCAGTGTGGGGTTGAATTCTTCTGACATAAGACCTCAGATGCAATTTGGGACAAGAGACCCCATCATAGACAACAAATGTAGGAACTTTGAACCCAATGGGTATGACCACCCCAGATATCAAGCTCAAATCCTCAAAATCCAGCCCAGATGATTTCTGTAATTCCATAGCATCCATTCTATCCACCAGCATCTTGAATTTGTCTTCGTTAGGCTCATGGTAGTAGTTAGCCTCAGAATCAGAGTCCCCCATAGTGTTGTGGAGACTGCCTCTCTCCTGCTCAGATTCTTCAGATTCATAGTCTTCAACCTGTTCCTTGGTCTTGGCAGGGCCTTTGAACCTTCTTCCCATGTTGAGCAACCCAGCAGACCTTCTAGCCTTCTTAGTCTTCTTGGCCAGCAGTGTCTTCAATTCATCCTGCCCCTTGGATAGGTTCAGGATCAGCTCTTGGAACTGTGCATTCTGTGCCTGGAGATCCTTAACTGATTGTTCAAGAGCCATTGCTGAAATAAACAGCGAGGAGATGAGAAACCTGTGCACAATTATAAACCTGTGATGCAATGATATGGGAATGCATATGCAATGTTTTCAAGGACCGCAGGATTTAAATTTGCTTAAACAAACAAGAAAGTAACTTTTTATTAGTAATAACTTGTTTTGCCTTTTAGGCTTACAAAAAATGAAAACGAAATAAGTACAAAAGATGGGGTTTTAAGTCTCCCATGGACGTTTCCTCTTTGTGTTGAGGTATGAGTTGAGGTTTCGTTCCTCATGAAGTAGCTTTGTTAGCTCTAGGATCCTTGCTTGGCTTGCTTTGTAATGAGCCTCGAAAGTATCCCTTTGCTCTTTCAGTTGGATCCATGATCTCTGCAAGTCTTCCATATCAGTAGGCATGTCTGGGTGAAGGATGGTATAAGCTGTGTCTCCTTCAGCAACAGGTTCCATGGTAACTGGTAGGACGGCAGGATATGGCATCATGAGTGTCTGAGCACGAGATCGTACCCATCTGAGATAAGCCTCCATAGGAATAGTGTACTTAGGCTCCAGTGTCTTGCTGTCAATCCTGTTTACCTTTCCCCAAGCTCGTATGAATCTCTGACGGTAACCCTGAAGATCGTTGTCGTAGTCAAACACAATGCCCTGAATCAACATGTCATGTGGACCATCGCTCCGGGCGTAACCAAACTGTCGTAAAGCTAGAGATGGGTTGTAGGTGATGCCTCCTCTTATGCCTAGAAGTGGCACATTAGGAAACTCCCCACAACGGTCAATGATGGTGACATTCTCCATAGATCTGGAGCACCAATGGATGTCTGAGTGAGAAAGTGACATGATCCTCTTGGACCATCTGAACCCTTGCTCATTCTTCATTACTGAGCGAGGAAGGTGAGAAATAAACCACCTAGAAAGTAAAGGTATGCAGCACATCAAAGTTCCTCTTGCCCTTGTAGTACGGGTGTGAAGAGAATGTAGGATGTCTCCAAGTAAGGTAGGCACTGGATTGTGACTCAGGAATATGTTGATGGCATGAACGTCTATGAACTGATCAGGATTGGGGAACAACACTAAGCCATAAATCAATAAGGCTAAGATCTCCTCAAAAGCATCGTAGCTCATAGCCTTCAAGAACATTTGAGCTTTATCCACTAATACCTTGGCAAGAATACCTTTAACTCCACTTCTCGTCTCTAGAACAATGTCAGACTTCTTCAGATGTAGAGTTGCAGCAATAACTTCTGGTTTAAGCTCCTTCTCTAAGCCTGTGAATGGCTTCTGATCAAGAACAGGTATACCCAGAAGTTTAGAGAACTCCTCCATGGTTGGAACCAGCTGATAATCAGGAAATGTAAAGCAATGGTGCTTAGGGTCAAAGAACTGAAACAGCACACTCATCATGTCTTCACTGAACCCTGAAGTAACTAGATCCAATAAGTGACCATGTCTCTTGTTGAACTGGGAATGATCAGGCACTAGAGAAACCAACTCCTTGAGCTTAGCAGGTATCCCTACAAAGTTGATCCTGATGGTGTTTCTACGAGCAGAAGCCATGACCTGCAACAAAGAACAAAGATAAATCCTTTGGTCCTTGAAATGGTTAGGGAAAATGATATGCTTATGATGCATGATGATGTCATGATGTCATGCTCAATCACAAACATGTGGCACACACAAACAAGTCACACCATAGCCCTAGGTTTAAAGGCTTGCATGAGGTTCAAAGGCAAGTACCCTCCCCTGAAGTTAGATGGTTCATCCTGTCCTACAAAAGTAACCAGGTTCTAAGGGATCTCAATATCATTGATCCTTCACAAGGGTGGTTGTTCAGAAGGCAACTTACTTGCCAACCAAAACCCTCCAAGTTTAAGATCTCAATGAGCGTAGTATCGAGTGTCAACCAACTTCAGTCTGCACCAAAGCCGGTTACCTCACTACTTTCTAAAGGCCAAGATGAGTTAACTAGGGTTCTAAAAGTCAGTTAGTGCATTGACAACATATGGCAGCCTCAATATTATCCTCAACTTGACTTAAGGAATATAAGCACCAACCAAGAAGTCGCACTAACTATGGCCACCAGATCAACCGTATCGATATACGTCGTACAGTTTCCTTGGTCTATTGCCATTTACCTAAGGTACACTAGATCCGGGTTAGGACCTTTCACACATAAGAGCACCCCAACAACATAATAATAAAGCAAACAAGGCAAACAATTTAAAGTGATCTTAATTCCTAAGGGTTACCCCTCTTAAATAGGTCCCCAGCAGAGTCGCCAGTTCTGTAACCCGGTGAACTGACTTTAACAATGTTGCGGATAGCAAGAGTCGCCACCGACTTTTATTTTATCCATAAGGAAAGGTTATAAAAGAACAGGAAAGACCTTAGAGAATATTTTGGGTCCGGGGGTAGGTTATGAAAAGGGAAGGTATTAGGCATCCTTTTCATCCATGGTTATCCATGGGCTCTTAGGTACTTAAGCTCACTTTTGAATTGTTTTGAAATTGTAGTGTGTGAATAGAAAATTTTCAGAATAGTTAATAAATAATCCATGTAAGGATGTGTTAAGAACTTGTTTGAAAACTTGTTGAAAATTTGTTTAAGTGCGAAACAGTTTTGAAGTGAGCAAGCACCTAGGAGTAACCTACCCTAATGTTTAAAGGTCTTTCTTATTCTTCATTCTTTCCTTTAGTAAGACTATCCCTACTATAATGGAGTAGGTAGTCCTTACTTTGGATGTTAAGGGACATGTGAGGGACAATTTGACTTTGAAGGCCATTGTGGGATGTAATAAGCACATATAAGGGACCATCATCATTTTTGAAAGGGACTCGATTCGTAAAGGCAACCATAAGGGACTTTGATGATTTTTTCTATTTGAGGGACTTGCTTTATACACCCCACTTAACCATTATTCGTAGGCAACTTGAGGGATATCCTTAGGAAGTGAGACGGCGATTAAAATCGACTTACGTGTGTGACGTGTTTATTTTAATTATCCTTATTTAAAAGTTTTTTTTTAAAATTTTATAATATTTTCACAAAAACAGTTTTTATATTATAGAATAAAATAGTTAAAAAAACAATTCAAAATAATAAGAAAAAATTTGTTTAAAAAAGAAAAAGAAGGGGTTGGGCCGGTGGTTGTATTAGCCCGACCCAACGTACACACATCAACAAACACCCAATCCCGTCCTAGGGTTTCACAACTTCAGCTGCGCCGTTTTTCTTTCCCTTGTAGTTCCGTCTTCTCCGACGTTCACCTATGACCTTTTCCTCGTCATCTCTGTGTTAAAGAAACCTGAAATTGAATGAAACAATGTTAGGAACAAAAAATATCTGGTGTTCCTCGCTTACATCTCCTTGACGACACGCCGATGATGAAGCACCACGATCTGGAGATTGATTGCCCGTCACCAGACGGAGGCGGTCTTTTCGGCGATGGAATTGCTTT
>CAWUDS030004038.1:0-49640 GCA_963859935.3 Lathyrus sativus | reverse complement strand
GGAATGCTGGAACGTGGCAACAAAATGGGAGAAGTGGTCTTCACGTAATGCCAAGAGGAGAAGTAAGAGGAGAAGTGGTCTTCACGTAATGCCTTGACGTAGTCTGAGTCAAAACCAAGTTTTACCCTTGTTACGGTCGTGACAAGGTCTTCACGTTCGTAACTTGAGGTTTTTAAGTGTCACGGTCGTGACCACTCTCTTACGGTCGTGATGGCTCAAATTGGGGTGTCACGGTCGTGACACCCTTGTGACGATCGTGGCTGCAACAAATTATGCAGTCTTTTGCAGGCTTCTTCATTTCTTCATCTCTTTATGGTTTCTTTTGTTCCTTTTGCTCTTAATTCGTGATTTAGCTCCATATACTGATGTACCTGCAAAATGGTAAGAAAAACTCGAGAAATCGAGTGTTAAAACGGTGAATATGCGATAAAACGTCAATGAAACCTAGCAATATAATCGTTGCGTTTTCTCGTTATCAGCGGCGGGGATTATTTGAGAGATGGGCAGACGAATAGTAATTGATTCCCTTAGGGTTTGCTCTCTAGCTCTCTATTTAAAGGCTTACATCCTCTCACCCTCAGATTTGAATTGGGCCAAGCCCAGGCTCTTCTCATCCGTTTTCTTAATTTCTACTTATTCTAACTAAATTATTACTGAACACTAACAATTATAATAACTAAACACTAAATTAATATAATAACAATTATTAACAATAATACAAAACAAAATAATAGAATCTAAGTTGAATACTAATATTAACAAAAATAATATTATTAACCCATAAAAAAATATAAATAATATATACCTAATAATATTATTAATGTTTTTAGAAAGAGAAGCTAGAAAAAAAATAAAAGGATTAATATTCACAAAACGTCTTTAACCCACATGTCACATTCTTATTGGTCAAAATAATAAAAGTCGAAAAATCCTCCAATGGCAAAAGGACACGTGTCTAAATAACAAGAACTTAAGCAGACAATGCAAAATTGAAGACAAAATCAAAAAATGCGAAAATATTTGAAAATGGGTAGGACAAATTTGGGGTATGACAGATGCCCCTATCTAATTGCCTTAAACCTGAGAGAATGAGTTGCCGCATGGCGTTCATTTTAAGGTGGAAGTCAATTAGATACAAGAAGACCCCAAAATTTGTCTGACAAGCAAGTAAAATGCCAAGAGATAGGATATACCAGAATTGGATGGTAGGATGCCAAAGATGAACGAGATAACCTGATATTCTCTGGGTGGTCGAAGCAGTCCCTTATTCAATAAGGTTCTTCGTGATACCAAAGCAGTATCTCGGAACACAAATGAGATTTCTTCGGGTGGTCGAAGTAGTCCCTTGTCCAATAAGGTTCTTCGTGATACCGAAGCAGTATCTCGAGTGATAAAGTTGCTGGGGAATAGTTGACCCAAATTCCTATCAGAGGAAATGTGTTATCCAAACTCTGCAGGGGAAAAACCTTCAAGAAACTTTCAAAGATATCTTCTGCTTGGGGAGCTATAAGAGCAAAAGTTGCTGGGGACTATCATTATCAACTGCATGGTTGAAGAATGACTTGCTGGGGATAGATTTCCACGAGCACGCGCGGGATTAACTCTTTCCAGAGAAATACTGCCGACTTTGATAGAGGTTGGTCAAGATGCTTGTGAAACTGATCCTGGATCCTGCTGTGCTGCTATGCTATGTTGCTGAGGACAGTAATGCTATGCGTTATGATGCTTAAACATGCAACTAAGATGCAACTGCTAGGAAATGCAAGATGCATATGCAAATGATATGCAATGCATATGAGAATGCAACCGGGTAACCGAATTTTGGTAAGGCTTTATTTCTGATTTAAGATTAAATGCAACAAGGTGAAAAGATTTACGGGGTATACTGGCTTATAAACTCGGGGGTTGAGAAAAAAAAATATAATATCGACTCGGGGGTCGAGAAAATAAAGGCAATATCGACTCGGGGGTCGAAAAAACAAGACAATATCGACTCGAGGGTCGAGAAAAAACAAGACTATATCGACTCGGGGGTCGAGAAAAACAAGGCAATATCGACTCAGGGGTCGAAAAAAACAAAATATCAACGCGGGGGTTGAGAACATAAAGAATAATATCGACTCAGGGGTCGAGAAAAACAAGACTATATCGACTCGGGGATCGAGAAAATAAAGACATATCAACGCGGGGGTTGAAAAAAAACAAAATATCAACGCGGGGGTTGAGAACATAAAGAACAATATTGACTCGGGGGTCGAAGGAAATAAAGGCATATCAACGCGGGGGTGAAGAAAGTAAAGGCAAAAATATCGACTCGGGGGTCGAAGAAAGGTAAATATCAACGCGGGGGTTGAAAGAAAGGTAAATGATCACGCTATGTATGCATATGGTACATGCTAAGTATATGATGTGTATGTGAACGCAAGCAAAATATTGGTTTATGAAGGTGCCAACAAGGGTGGACTTTTGGTAGTTGCCAATATAAATTGGACTTTAGGAGAGGTGCCAAGCAAGGTTGGACTTTTAGGTGGTGCCAAGCGGGGTTGGACTTTTAGTGGTTATGATGCCAGCAAGGTGGACTTTTATTTGGTTGCCAATAAAAATGGACTTTTTAGCTTTAAGGGACGCCAACAGAAGTGGATTTTATTTGGTAGTTGCCAATATGAATTGGACTTTTAGGAGGGGTGTCAAGTAGGGTTGGACTTTTAATGGTTGCCAATACAAATTGGACTTTAGGAGATGCCAAGCAGGGTTGGACTTTTAATGGTTGCCAATGAAGACTGGACTTTTAGGGTAACTTTGAGATGCCAACTGGAGTGGCTTTTAT
The DNA here is from genome assembly GCA_963859935.3 of Lathyrus sativus. Lineage (NCBI taxonomy): Eukaryota > Viridiplantae > Streptophyta > Magnoliopsida > Fabales > Fabaceae > Lathyrus > Lathyrus sativus. The sequence goes on along the minus strand of CAWUDS030004038.1, from coordinate 46,813 downwards.
GTAGTTGCCAATAAAAGATTGGACTTTTAGGTTTTATGGGATGTCCACAGAAGTGGGCTTTATTTGGCGAAAGTATTTGACTTCCCGACACTCGGTATCTGATAATGTTATGGTCAGAAGACATATGTGGATGTCCCAAGTTAGATCCTTTGCAGAAGTTGTGCACTCGTTCTTGTAAGAACCTCGGCTTCTGGCTGATATGCCTTGATGGCTTGCAAATTGTGAGCGTAGCGACGTAACCAAAGCATGTTGACTATGCGAGCGTAGCAACTTAACCAATGCTTGTTGATTGTGCGAGCGTAGCGACTTAAGCAATGCTTGTTGGTCATGCTTTTGCTCTGCCCCAAGGTTTTTGACGCTTGTTGTGAACTCAATAGTTACTAGCGTCTTGCACAATCTGCTTGACCAACTTGGATGCAAGAAGGGAACTGTCCCTGTTCAATCTAGTCTGCCCCAGTCTGCTGGGTATTTGATGATTTTTCTTAAAGGTTTATACCATGACATGGTCTACGATGATTGCCCCAGTGTCTTATATTTTGTAGCAGCATGCCTCTATTTAAAACTCGGAAGAACTTGCCCCAGTCTGCAGGGTTATGAGAAATTCTTGATTCAGGTCAACACCAATGAGTGATTGAGTTCCTCTTTGATTGCTCTTTTGTTGGAATTTCCATAATGTCAAGTACTGACTTGCAGTTTAAAATTGTTCATTCAAAAAATGGTAATTTTAATGCGACAGTCATGCAAGTTTTGAAAAGATCATTTATTGAAATGATATAAAAATGTGTGACGAGTGGATTATTAGTCCAAACGCAGTGCTAATTTAGCTGGTGTGTAGAAGATATCGCAAGAATATGACACCAATATAGAAGATTAGCAAATATGTAGGAGTCAGTTTACACAACCTTGTTGTAGTATGCTTTCAGAATAAACCCCACCTCAATTAGGTCTTTTGAGGGTTGTAACATGGTCTGGTTCACGGTTATAGAAACAAAGGATATAAGGCTCAAAGTTTGATTTGTACCCACCCCTTCTTCTTAATGATCTTCAGTCCTACGTTCAGTTAATTTTGCACCTGTTTGACGGTGTAAGCTTGATGATTTAAGGTATGCTTGAAATGGCAGTCACCCTTATTTTGTTTTTTTGATAGATGTCAGTGACCCTTTTGATTCTTGATATGGTGGCCACTGATCTTATTTTGTTTTTCTTGAGGATTTGAGGACCTCTTTTGATTTTTCTTTTGATCCCTAATTTTTGCATGGACTGCTTTTGTTCTTCAAGTCCATCGGGATTGCCTTGATTTTTGGCTAAGTCTCCCTTCGAGGTGTTTGACTTAGCAGACTTTTGATTTTTTTTTGGAATTTTGTTGGAGGACTGTGACTGCCAAGTCATTGGTCTTTGCTGAACAACCGTCATGTCTTGTATTTTGTCTCGTGATTCGAGTGCGTAATCAGGCTAACTGAACACTACCCTGCCCCAGGTTAAGCGTAAGGCTTTAGCAATCCGAAGGAAACTCCTACTTCTAGGCTCGAAGTGTTTGACTAGGGACTAACTCCTTATCTCTCCGGTGTTTGGGGATTTGAAACAATGTTTGTACATCATCAGCAAAATTTTATCCAAAAGCATACCATCAACAATTATGGGTATTTTGTTTTCGTCATCCTCCCTCAAATATTTGCTAAACGACAGTGCGATAAAGGAAGTGAATTTTTTGTGTAAATTTTTGCAATAAATGAGAAAAAGGTGAGTGAATACGAATGGATTTGATCAAAAACATGCATAATTATCACATTAACAATACCATTAATAAGAAACAATGTCTAAAAGCAAGTAGCACTATAACAGAAAAGAAACTACAAATGCGTAAAAACAATATGGAAATTGCCAGTATTGAGGAACTGGGCTTTTCTCTCTTGCATCACAGTTGAGCTACCCTTCTTGCTCATCAAGACTAGTATGATAACCTTCTTCATATCTACTCTCTGCAGCTTCTTCCATGTCATGGACTGATGAACTCGCTTGACCATATGAAGGTTTGATGTTGATATGAAGCCCTTGAGGTGTGAACGAGATTAGTTTGGACTCAATCAGATCTTGAACCTTATTTTTGAGTTGTTTGCAATCGTCTATTGAATGCCCCATTGCGCCAGCATGGTAGCCACATCGTGCATTGGTGTCAAAGCCCGATGGGTATGGTGGGATCACAGGATCCAAGCCCTTTGGCACTATCAGTCCACTACTAATCAAACGTGGTAGCACGTGATTGTATGGCATTGGTAATGGATCAAAGTGTCTCTTTGGTCTTTGATTATAGTAATGTCGTCGTTGCGGAGCACGTTGATGTGCAACCTGCTGCTGATAATGGGGACCTCTATTGATAGGAGGATATTGACCATGTGAAGAGACCGGAGTCCCACAGGTAGACCCATAGGATTGCTGACTTTTAACAATTGAGATGCTTGGGTACTAAAGGTAACGTACCGAGGATGGAGGTTGGGGAGTGTCCCTGATCGTATTAATTTCATCCTCTTCTTCCTCTCGGGAGCTAACAACTGATTCACTTTCACTGGCTAGGATGTTCGAGGTGTCTTGGATCTTTCCACTCTTGAGATGGCCCTCAATGCGTTCTCCTACTGATACCAAATCAGAGAAGTTGGATGTCCCATTGGCCATCATCTTTTCCAAGTATGGTTCTTGTAAAGACTTTATGAACATGTCAACCAATTCCCTGTCTAAGAGCGGTGGTTGAACGTAAGCAGCTACCTCTATCCATCTCTGAGCATATCCTCTGAAAGACTCGTTTTCCTCTTGAGATAGGCCTTGCAACTGTATGCGGTTGGGAGCAACATCAAGATTATATTGGTATTGCTTCACAAAGGCGTTGGCTAAGTCCGACCATGACTGGATATGGCTACTCTCTAGCTGCATGTACCAACTCAACGATGCCCCACTCAGACTGTCTTGGAAACAGTGAATCATGAGTTTGTCACTGTGAGCATATGAGGTCATTTTTCTGCAAAACATTACTAAATGTTGCTTTGGACAACTATCTCCTTTGTATTTCTCAAAACTTGGCATTTTGAACTTTGGAGGTATTACAAGTCCGGGTACCAAACACAGGTCCAAGGCATTCAGCTCAGAAGTATCACGCCCCTTCATGGCCTCAATTTTCTCTTCCAACACACGACATTTTTCAGCAAATTCAACATCCTGAGGTCGTTCATTATTCACCACCAGGCTTTCCCCTTGGGAATTCGGCGCAGTGAATGCAAAGCTATGGTATTCAACAGCATTAAGAGACGAGGTATGTTCATCCTGAATAGTGTGACGCTCTTGTATAACCTGGTCTTCAACAGGAATCCGCACAGGCTGAGGTATGAAGTTCTCAGTGACTATAGGTCGTTGAGGGTTGTTCTCTCTCCTTGTCAAGGCGAACATAGCTTCCACAAGTTGGTCCAACTGGTTCTTCATCAAGTTAACATCTGCTCTTGACGCAAACTGGTTCTGTTCTTCTGAGCTCATGATTCTTCCCAAAGCTGCTTCAAGTCCGATACAAGTGTCGATAAATCCACTGCGGATTATGGACAAAGGATGGATAAGCTTCTGGCTGAGAAAATGATATGCAATGCAAATGAAATGCAAATGCAATGACATGCACAAACAGGATCACAGGTTCAATCACGTTCTCAGGTCAGATAAAATAACGGGTAAATAACGGATATCTCTAATCAAAGGAACCCCATAGGTAGTCTCTAAATGGGTAAGTGCCTAGAGTCATGGATCTTTTCGAAGATATTATTACCATGACAAAGATTCATCCGATAATAATACCCTCGAAGGATCTCATCTAGGTGACGTTTTCGTGTCGTCCCACGAGAAAGGCTACCCGCGAGTCTCTACTACACAACCATCGAGTCCAAGGTTTCTTAAAGGGACCTCAGAGTCATAGATCGAGGTTGAAAATATCATTGTCAGAATAACAATACGTTCAAGGGATCTCATCTGATTGGGGCGTTCGCATCAACCCAAAAAGGATTAACCCTCATGAGTTAACACTACCAACCACCATGGATAAGGGTAAAAGGTCCTTAGAGTTATAGATTCAACCTCAAAATACTACTGCCATGGCAAAGAATCACCACAACAATAACATCCTTAAGGGAATCAACTCTAAGCGGGGCTTTCGCTTCCTCCCAATGAGAAAGACTCCTCGAGGGATTCCACTACACAACCACCATTCTAATCCTATGGTTTTTCTCGGACTCGGGTGTAGAGCCATCTCACAAAGTTCCAACAATCAGAGAACCCCAATAGTGTCACAAGAATAACAATAAGATATATAAACGCAAACAAGCAATTAAATAATAAGAATATAAATACACAAACAGATCTAACTCTCGTGAATCGAGTCAAGTTAGGCTTGACTCTCTCTAGCATATGGCTATGCAAGTCCCCAGCAGAGTCGCCATCTGTCGTACCTCGAAAAATACGATCCTCGCGATGGACGCGGAAAATACTGTTCGAAACAGAGTCGCCACCGAACTTTATTCATCCCAAGGATGGAATAGGAAAATATCGATAAAATCTTTAAGGAGATAAGAACATGGTCATCGCAACCAATATTCTAGGTTCGAGAGTCGATTACATAGAGGGAAGGTATTAGCACCCTCTACGTCCGTTGTACTCAACGGGAACCTCTTGATTCGATTCGTGAGAGAAATTTAACTATGTTTGTTTATCTTCTAAAGGAATTGCTTGCTAAAGGGGAAAAGGTGGTTTTAAGATAGGGTGCTCGCCAAGGATTGGGGCCCTTGTGCCTACGTATCTTCACTTATAAGAAGTGGAAAATTAGAGCATTCGTAGTTCATGGGACTACGGGTAAAAGAGGGGATTGTGCTCGCCAAGATCATCGCAATCTTGTGCCTACGTATTATCATTAATAAATGAGAAATCAGAGCAGCCGTAGTTTGGCCTACGGTTTGCTAAAGGTTTGTGTTTGGGATGAAAGAGAGTTTAGGTTGCATTCTAACTGCTAAACGTTGGCTTGTCTGCTCGCTAGGGGAGGCTGAAGCACTAGTTTGTTATGCGCGGAAGAATGGACTAAACAATGTTCTTGGTAAGACGTGTGTTTTAGTCAAACGAGAGTTTAGTTCGCATTCTAACTGCTAAACATTGGCTTGTCTGCTCGCTAGGGGAGGCTAAAGCACGAGTTTGTTATGCGCGGAAGAATGGACTTAAAAAAATGTTCTTTGAGAAGAGGTTGTTTGAGTTGTGGATCACACGGGGGCGAGGAATAGAGAGTTTGAGTATTAAATGTGAATAGGTTTTAGGGTATTGGTCGCACGGGGCGAGAAAACGAGGTTTGATGTATTGGATGTTTAGCTAGAGGTGACGATTACCTGAATCTTAAGAAAGACTTCTCGGACCCAAGTAATCAGGAAAGTGAACCAAAGACTTGGAGCTCTCTCTTTTTCAACCTCAAATGCGAAAGGATAAAATCGAGTACGGTTTGAATAAGTTGAACGGATGACGATTACTTGAAGCTTAAGAAAGACTTCTCGGACCCAAGTAATCGGGAAAGCGAACCAAAGACTTGGAACACTTTATTTTTTTATTGCAAAAAAATTGTTTGAATGACATTTGAAAGATAGGATGTGATTAAAGTATTTTAATACATGAGGATTACTCGAAGCTTAAGAAAGACTTCTCGGACCTCAAATAATCGGAAGAGTGAACCAAAGACTTGGAGCTCTCTCCTTTTCTCATCTAATATTATGAAAGATGTTTGGTATGATTAGAGTGTATTAATCGGACGACGATTACTCGAAGCTTAAGAAAGACTTCTCGGACCCAAGTAATCGGGAGAGTGAACCAAAGACTTAGAGCTCTCTCTTTTTCATCTATGTGTTTAAGAAAATAGGTTTGAATAGGTTTATCATTTTTAGAAGACAATTGTTTGAGCTTAAGAAAGACTTCTCGGACCCAAACAATTAGGAGAGAGAACCAAAGACTTGGAGCTCTCTCTTTTTCATCTTTTATTGAAATTGTATTTAAGTATTTATTAAGCATTTTAATTTGATTAGAAGAAAATGCTCGATGCGAGTCGAGGTTTGAAATTAGAGTTTTAACGTGTACACTAGCAAAGTGGGCTAGTCTTCTAAGTGACCAATTAGAAATAATTGATCAAATAGGTATCACTGTAAGGAAGCCCAGGATTAAGCTTTAAAATGTTGTGTCTGTGACTAAAAGGTTGATGGCGAGACTTTAAAAGCACTCGACTTACAAGGGTAGAAAATGGCTCGATGAATCGAGAATTATTTTTGAAAATGGTTTTAAAGTATTAAAGCATAAATAAAACAAAAGCGATAAAAATTATTACATTTTGCGGGAACGGGGTATATTTTATCAAATGGGGATGACATGAAACCGCAAGTGCAAGCACATAAAATAAAACAAAGATAGTGTCATACGACATTGAATTATCGAATCCACACATTAGAAACTCAGAAAATAAACAAAGGCAAATCAAAATTATTTACTAAATTATCAACCACAAAGTTAATTGCAAAATAAAAATTATAAAATTATTCACACAATTTATAAAATTATTTATACAATTCACCACAATTTCATGTCATATGGGATGCAAATGGTGTTAATGAGACTTAGTTATATGTCACAATTTGACCCTAAAATAAACACATACTTGATTTACAAAAATAACTAAAAAGAAAAATCTTACTAATAAAACAAAAAGTAAAAATAAATTAGTAGAAATTTTTTTACTACACATCAAATTGCACGTGCCCAAGAAAATGATTCATTTCCTACACATTCTAACTTCATTAATTTAAAACAATTACTAACTAAAACAATAAAATTTGAGTTAAAAAAATAATAATAAACAAAATCAATTTAGCTATCTACTTTAAGGATCAATTGTGAATGCTATGTTAAATTATTGAACCAATCATGAAACAAAAAACTAAGACAAGAATATGCCTCCAAAATTGGGATGAAACAAGTCATGGGACTTAAAGCTCAAATAACAATTTCTCATCATATTTATCTTAAATTAATAAAGCATATGAACAAAACCTTTTATTGACTTTTCAACTTTAGTAAAAGAAAAAAAATATGCACTTCAAATTTGAAAAGAAAAGATGCTTAGCCTATTCCTCATTAAAAGATATTTTTTCATGAAACTTTTGGCAGTAGCATTTCATGCGCAGTAGTACATATACGGCTCAGACTTTGATGAGAACAATATAACCATTAATAACATATCATTATACAAGTCTTAGCCCACAACTTTCTTAGAAACAAACCAAAGCCACTGTATGTTTAAACCGAGACCGAAACAAATTAATAAATACACACAATACAAGATTACCCAAGCATGACAGCACTCTGTAATACTGAAGTAGAATGACATTTTATAAAATTGATGACTACACAATGTGAGACAAAGCTATATATCACTAGCTATGAACCGGTACCCATCAGTTCCAAAGACTAAAAAAACTACAAGCCTGAATGCAACAATGCTAATGCAGGAAAAATCATGTTAGCCTAACGTATCAAAATTGGATTGCAACACATAACCAACAAGAAAAATCATTAGAAACCAGTTTTATTAACTACACAACATAAACCGAATCGGAAACATCATAGCAAAAACAGAGTCAAACAAGTTCAATTTCACAAAAAGTATTATCGGTTTAAAATGTTACCGGACCCTGAACTATTATTGCCGATGACGATTCTTGTTGAGCTGTTATGTTGTTGGATTCGAATTGTATCGGATCCGACAAGGAGTCCCCTTCCAGATAGATTCCGAACTCTCACGTTGCAACAGCTGCGGAACCACAGGCTATTGTCGTCACAAGCTGCTACTGTTTGGATCCGCCGTTGTGTTGCCGAGTTGTTCTACGTTGTTGAAACCTAAAACAGAACACAAGTTATTGACGTAAAATGTTATTGATGAAACAATTACGAGGTGTGTCGTCGTGTTACTGCGTTTTCAGTGTTTCTTCGCTGGTTTATTGTCACTGCAGTGTCGAACCATTACCGCCAATACTGATGTTGAGATCCTTTGGATTACCGTCACGATGTCGTACGACACCTAACAACTGTATGACGCCATTTTTATCGCATCAATAATGTTTTCAGTCAAATGGTTCAGCATCTGTAGCATTTGTAATAAGCTGCAGATCTTTCATTGCAAGGACAACAATTTTTAGCTCTGAACCTTTACAGTCTGTATAATACTTCAGAGTTAGAGTCCATGGATGTTCTGTGTGGTTGAGGGTTATGTTGGGGAAGAGGAAGTGTTTTTCAGAAGAGGCAGGAGGGAAAGTTGTCGGCGAGGGTTAGCGGTGGCTAGATGATGGAGAAAAGCTAGGTTTTTTTTTGAGAAAAATGGGTAGTCAGCGGCGGGGATTATTTGAGAGATGGGCAGACGAACAGTAATTGATTCCCTTAGGGTTTGCTCTCTAGCTCTCTATTTAAAGGCTTACATCCTCTCACCCTCAGATTTGAATTGGGCCAAGCTCAGGCTCTTCTCATCCGTTTTCTTAATTTCTACTTATTCTAACTAAATTATTACTAAACACTAACAATTATAATAACTAAACACTAAATTAATATAATAACAATTATTAACAATAATACAAAACAAAATAATAGAATCTAAATTGAATACTAATATTAACAAAAATAATATTATTAACCCATAAAAAAATATAAATAATATATACCTAATAATATTATTAATGTTTTTAGAAAGAGAAGCTAGAAAAAAAATAAAAGGATTAATATTCACAAAACGTCTTTAACCTACATGTCACATTCTTATTGGTCAAAATAATAAAAGTCGAAAAATCCTCCAATGGCAAACAGACACGTGTCTAAATAACAAGAACTTAAGCAGACAATGCAAAATTGAAGACAAAATCAAAAAATGCAAAAATATTTGAAAATGGGTAGGACAAATTTGGGGTATGACAATAATCATGCATCATAAGATTTTTGTCAAGAGGCATGTCTGCTAGTTCAGAAGAGGGAACTAGTGGCTTGTCCCAAACTCAGAAGAGGGGGCTTAGAGCTCAGAAGAGGGGGCTCATGGGTTCAGAAGAGGGGACCCAATTCCAAAGAGAACTGAATATTTAGTTGGTACAACATGCATATGCATATAGTGGCATTGCATAATGAGTTATATGCATAATTGTTAAGTTGTGATTGATTGATTGATGTGTTTTGGTGTGAGATTGTGATGAGATATACTGTGAATGATCTTGTGCATATGATGTTGTGTTATTATCTTGCCTTGCAGTATATGCCTGTTATTATTGTTTATGATTTCTCGCCACTTTTTTATTGTTATGGTATGTACTCCTCTTTAGAGTACAGATAAGCAGGTAACTGAGTAGTTGCTTAGAGTGGAGTATGTCATGAGGCTATTTCTTCTTTTTCTTTCTGCATTTAATTTATGTACTTTGATATGTAACACTGGAGGAAACATTTGTGATTTATCTTTTGTGATGTTGAGTAGAGAGTTAAAGTATACTTTCATGGTTGATGTTTTAAGGTATTGAAGAGATTGCATTTATGATTTCATTTATGCCATAAAGTGAATGTGAAGTTTAAATGATTTAGCTAATGCATGCTTTACTATGAGAAATTTCATTGCGATCATACCCTAAGTGAAGGTGAGCATGCGATGACACCCTAAGAGAAGGTGTTGATTATTGTTACTATATGTTAAAGTGTACCATGGCATGTATGTTTAGAAAATAAAATGTGTGACATCCTATTTTTGTTTTGATGAATAGTCTGATTTTACTGTATAATTATGCATTGTGGAAATAGGGTGTTACAATTTCTTTATCAGTTTTTCACAACTACAAAATGTGAAAAACCTCACTTTTCATTTCTCTCGTCACCTCTTTAAATAGTCCTGATTTTTCTCACATACTTTAGCTATAATGTTTTGAGTGGGCTCTTAAGTATTAGTGGGGGTATTTTTTTGGGTGAGAGTAAAATTATAAAATTACTAAGAGTATATTTTTCTCTTGAGTAAATAATCCTTCCTAAGAAAGGTATTATTTTGGTTGAGAATTAAACCATTGAAAAAGCTTTTGTTTTCATTTTGGGAGATTTGTCCTAGTATATGTTTGGTTCGTGAGCGTCGCCATTGAAAAAGCTCTCTTTTGGTTCGTGAATATCAACTAGTAAATTTATTCATGTCATACCCCAATTTTGCCCCTAATTCAATAAATTGATACATTCATCTTGACATTTGCATCATCTATATATCATAACATGCATTTCTTTCCCCATAATGCCTAAAATATCGACCAGAATAAATTTTCGGTTCTACAAACAAACCGGTTGATTTAAATGTACATAAAATTAGCGGATGAAAAATTTTAAAATCGAGCTTGCAGACGTCAGTTTTATTAATCTAGGAGTCAGTTAGTTTAACCTGGCATGCTTGTTTTATTTTTTCGACTCCTTTTTTGGTTGCATTTTGATTAGCCAGAGCCTTTTCAACCAGTCATTTTTTACTTCAAAATTTAATCAAAATCTATCTGTTTTCCGTAAGTTTATTTCGCGATGATCATTTTGGTGCATTCATTTTGTTTTTACGGGCACTTTTGCACCCGTTTTTTTATTCATTTTAATCCCTTTTATTTTTGTCATTTTGTTTAGAAAAAAATTGAATTAATCATATTTTCATTTTAAAATTATTGTGTTTATTTAAAAATGTGTGAATTTTGTTTGTTTTGATTGATTTAAATTGATTTTGATCTTTTAAGCCATCTAGAAGGGGCAATATGGGCATTTTAAATTAGTTGGCAATATGTATTTCTTTGTGCTTATATCTAGCCGTTAAATCAAGTTAATCAAGGCCTTACAATTGTTAGCCATGCCCACCTCTTTTGACCAATCAAAATTAAAAAAAAAATGAAAAAAAGAAGAAGATAAGATCAAAGAAGATGAGGAAAACGTGTGATAAGAAAAGCTCACTCATTTGTTGTGGCTAAAAGAAATAAAAGAGAGTAAGGAACCAATGAGAACACGCATGTGGCACTTCGGATGCTTCCATTTTAGGTGACATCCACGTGGCACATGCTATTGGTGAGGAAAGTAAAAAATGGATTATTCATTTTGGGAAAAATGAAAATGCGGCCTTGAAAACCTCCTCTCTCATTTTTAACTTTCCATCTTTCTTCTACTCTGACTTTCAGAAAACTCTAACTCCACGATTTTCAGAAGAAAAAAAATAATAATAAAAATCACTCTTCATCTTTCTCAATCCGCCTGTCTTTATATCATCTACTTCAAATCCACCACAACAAAATTTGTGTTCATTCCTCACCCCTTCGTTAATCCACCACCAAACACATCCTCTCGAAAACCACTCTCACACCCAATTCCATCCTTTGAGATTTTCGTTTCCAAAACAAAAAGAAAGAGAGGAGAGCACTCAACTTGGAAGGTCTCTCTCTTTCATTCTCAACATCCTCTTCTCACTATCCAAGAGAAAAAGCAAAGGAGCTGAGAAAATCTCACAGAGGCCGGCGAGTGTTCGGGTCAAGCAAATGGTGGTAAAATGTGGTGCTAATTTAACAATTACTGGAACCTTTGATTTTGTGTTTGATCGTTGACTTTGTTGCAGGATAGTGATGATCGATAAAAGTGAATGTGATATATGTGCACCTTCCTTCTAATATTCCCATTGAATGTTATGAGCTTGCGCCTTATATACTCCTACGTCGGCCTGACAAAACTGACGACTCTGCTACACTGCTCATACCATTATAGCAACAATGTTGATAACACAATAGCGCATCTTACATTGTGGTATCTGTAACGCCTCATACTAATTTTAGGATTACTGAATGACCCCACAAACCAACACGAGTCTTTTTAGCATGTGTTCTCCTTACTCATATGCTTTCTAAGAAACTTCCCAGAAGGTCACCCATCCCAAAATTGCTCTAAGTCAAGCACGCTTAGCTGTGAAGTTCTTATGGAATAGGCTACCGAAAAAAAGATGCATCTTGTTAGTATAAGTAGTATCAATTAATCCTTATAAGCTTTCCTTCGACCATGCAGTCACATACTTGCATAGTCTCGAGATCCCTCTCATTCCGATGTGAATTTGGTTTTTCCCTAGAAGCTACTATGAGTGTCTCATTATCATCCCCCGTGCACCGACAACCACTCCCTTGCCAAGCGGCTAGGAGTGTCTCATTGTCATGCCTTGTGCAATGACAACCACTCCCTCGCTCTCAGGTGTTTACATGTAACCACTCTCTTCCCTCTTTGGCCTTGGGTGTTACATGCCCACCAGCTTCCGCTTGGTTCATCCCCGAACCATATTATACTGGGAGAAGTCTGGCTCTGATACCATTTCTAATGCCTCAATCTGCTTTTAAGATTATTGATTAACCCCACAAACTAACACAGGTCTTTTTAGCATGCTTTGTCCTTACTCACACGCTTTCTGAGAAACTTTCTAGAAGGTCACCCATCCCAAAATTGCTCCAAGTCAAGCATGATTAGCTGTGGAGTTCTTATGGAACAGGTTACCAAAAAGAAGATGCATCTTGCTGGTATAGGTAGTACCAATTAATCCTTATAAGCTTTCCTTCAACCATGCAGTCTCATACCTGCACAGTCTCAAGATCCCTCTCATTCCGATGTGAATTCGGTTTTTCCCTAGAAGCTGCTAGGAGTGTCTCATTGTCATGCTTTGTGCACCAGCAACCACTCCCTCGCCAAGTGGATAGAAGTGTCTTATTCTCATGCCCTATGCACTGACAACCACTCCCTCGCCCTCGGGTGTTTACACGTAACCACTCTCCTCCCTCTTCGGCCTCGGGTGTTAAAGTATCAGCTCTATTTCCTTTGTGTATGTTATTTACAGTCTGGATATATTTGAGTGTCGACTCGGTGTTGTTGCATTTTATTTTGATTATTGTAAATAATTTTTAAATATAATGTTTATGTTGTTGTTGGCTTGTTATTCTTTTTCGCATTGCGTTAATTATGTTGATTCAGATTTAGATCCACGAATTCGACATTTATACATTATGCTGCTAAAATTTTGTTTTGATATATTGATATGATTTCGCTCTATTATGATCCTTACATACGACACTTCGCTTTCGTTGTCGTTACGTATAAACCGACTTTGAGTGTATTATATTGCTTTACGTGCATCTCTTTGTTATACGCTTATTTTGAGGTTGAATGTGATTATTTTACATCTGTATGGTTTGATGTCTTTATGTTAACCATTAAGTGCGTTAAGTTTGATTTCAATTTTCGTCTTGTTACATTTTTGTTTTCATTCTTATTTTGATTCACTTTGCGATGATACGCTTTATATCAGCAACTCGTTCACCATCAACCTAAAAAAATCCAACCCATTCAAACTTTCTGCCTTTTGGCATTGATCACTTTCAAACACTTTTCAAATGAAAGATATTTCATCTTAAGACGATGCAAAATAACGCTTCATCCACAAATGTGTGAGTTAAGATAAATGACTGTACTACCCTAATTTTTACCCCTAAGATCTCATATGTCATTTATATCATTTGCACAAAAACAAGATCATAAGCATTGGTTCTCCTGCCCTTCTCTGTGGGTTTATTTCTGAAGGAGATCACTAAGCACCTGTGTTTTTCTTATTTGCTTTATCTTTGTTTTTGTTTACTAGCCTCTAGCATAAATACCAAAAACATTTTACAATTTTTGTTTGTTACTTCTTCTCTGTGTGTTTAGGATTTTGCAGGAAGTTTGATAGCAAAGGCATGACTTGGAGTCAAGTGTGGCTATTTAGTTATGGTCAATATCAGATCTAAGTTTGACCTAATATTGGTCAAACCATCAAGTGTTTGCTTCAATTGCAAGTTATCGATGTTATTGTGCTATTTTCTCAGACAATGTGTATTCAAAGTAATGTTTTTTTGTGTTTAAACTCATCAGATTATCAAGCAATGATTTATGGAAAAGTCTGGTGCAAGTTATCATGATCAAGGGTCCATCAATCCAGACTATGTTCACCTGTGGATTTATTTTCTCAGAGTTTGATTCATGGAAAATTTAAAGTGATTCAGGACTTATTAATCTGAGATTCAGAGAATTATGGCAAAGATCAAAGTGGATGGTCGATGTTTCAGTTGCAAGTTATTCAGTGGTTCAAGGAATTACTTCATTCATATTAATCAGTTGTTTTTGGAAAGTTCAAAATTGGTTTTAAATTAAAATCGAGATTTCATTTCATATCCATAATCCATTTATCCAAAGTCTCCTGACTATTTCTTTTAAACCCACTTATCCAATGTCCAAAATTATTCATATCCATTTGAGATCCATTTTCATTTTTTCAAATTATCCTTTTTTTTTTTCATTTTTCTATATCCATTTCCAATTAATATCCAAATCCATATTTCATTAACTAATTTCCAATATTCATATTTTCAATTAGTATCCAAATCCACATTTCATTAACTAATATCTAATATTCATATTTTCAATCCATTTCAAGTCCATTTTATCCAAATATCCAAAACCAATTTTCAAAAATATCCAATTCACAAAAAAATTACATCATACTCCTATAATTATACTCATACCCCTACACTAAAAATTTTTAGACCAAAATACCCTCGTATAAATAGTTATAATTTTAGAAATTTTACTTTCCCATTTCATTTGCATTTGAAGACTTCCGGAACTACCATTTTTTATCTACAAATCGGAACACTTAGCATAAGTCTTCCGGTACACAAAGTGTAAACCGGAACATATTTCAGAAGTCTTTCGATTCAGAAAACATATACCGGAACTCTTAGAGTAAGTCATCCGGTGTTATAAGATTTCTGGAAGTCGTTGATGAAGACTTCTGGTTTTTGTTTTTTTTCCGTTTGTATACCGGAAGACTTTAAGTATGTCTTCCGGTATTATGAGTTTTTTAAATTTACCGGAAGTCTTTTTACAAGTCTTTCGGTTCATCTTTTTTTTAAATCTTTTTTTATGTTTTTATTTTGGCAGTGGTGCGCACACGCGGTAGAGACGGTTGAATCCCTTTTCGCGGACTAGGACATGGTGAATCATCGAGAATGGCTGAAAAAGAGCATATTGATGCATCTGCGAGCCTATTGGATATCCAGGAGGACCGTACGATACCTCTCTTTTAGTTAATTACGAACATCATATTACTAGGCATATATGGTTCGGTGAGGTAAGTAAACGAAAATTATTTAATATTGAATAAAATTCAAATTTTTAATGTTGAATTTTATAATATATTTACTTTTAATTGTTTTTAGGAGAGAGGTTCGAAGAAAGAGTTAAAGGTAGCAGGACATGGGTTGAAGTTGATTCAGAGGGTTCCACTACAGCTACCAAGAGAGATGGAGGGTTGGATATCTAGGTCTGGTCTAGCTTCACTCTAGAGAACCAGTTTGACAAAAATAGACACGAATCTGGTTTCCGCATTTGCAGAGAGATGGCATCTAGAGACATCTTCATTTTACATGTCGTTTGGTGAGATAACGATTACTCTAGATGACGTCTCTTGCCTGCTTCACTTGCCCATCAGGGGAGTCTTCTGGAGCCCTCAAGATATCAATGAAGGACTTGCTATTGAGTGGACTGTTGATTACTTAGGAGTGTCACAGAGAGTGGCACAACAACATGTCTGTGACTGCAGGAGTTCTTATTATAAGTTGGAGTGGTTATATGATCGATTTGTAGAGCATAGAGCTGCTTCTAGATGAGATTATGCGACTAGAGCTTATCGGTTGATGTTAGTGGGTTCCACTACTTTTGCGGACAAGACGTTTATGCTTGTCGAGACACGATACCTATCATTATTTATAGACTTGGAAGGGTTATCAAGATATAGTTGGGGAGCAGCTGCGTTGGTTACCCTCGATAGATATCTCAGAGATACTTCCATGTTCAGTTGTAAGCAGCTCAGTGGTTATCCGACTCTCCTACGGGTATTTATTTTAATTTAGTATTTTTTTAATTAATTTTATTTAGTATATTAATTTTATTTATATAGTTTATTATGTTTAATTATTTTAAATTTAGTAATAGTATTAATTTTGTAACAGTGCTGGATTCATGAGTATTTTCCAACACTTGGAAAAAAGGAGAGAATAGGATACCAGGTAATAATGCGGGTCTCCCTATAGCAATGAGATAGTCCTATAGGCAAGGTGTCCTGAAGGTGGATGACTTGCGACCTATTCTGGACGAGCTGACACCTGCCGATGTCATATGGCGCCCATTCGAGAATCATAGAGTATGGCGTCATTTTAATGAGTTATGTCTATATAGGGGGTGTCTGAGGTGGGGTGAGGTGGGGTGACACTATTGTTCCATACTTGCCTGACAGATGTATGCGTCAATTTGGATACAGGCAGTATGTTCTACATCCACCTCTTGATTATACGATGGCTGGTGATATTGATGTTGAGTGGATTAGTTACCATCAGAGCGTTCGGGATGATGAAAAACTTCTTACAAACTCCTTTTAAGGTGTACCTCATCAAAGACCCAATATATGGGGCAAAGATGAGCCACAGAGGGACAAGTCCTCTCCATGCTTTCTAGTTGCTCGAGAAAACTCTGTCATACTTTAACAATTGTTGAGTTCAAGATGAGTGTCAAGGAATCATGTTATCACCCCAAGAAATAACCTTTTGACTTTAAACATAAGATTTATTGCAAAGGGGATTTCCATCCAATACCCACACAAGGGCATCATTTTGGAAACCTTCGAGTCATTGTACAAATCATTTTCATGCATTAATCGTGTCGCTTTGCTCTAGCATCAAGTCATGCATTTCATCACATTCTTCAGGCATAGCTTCATAACATAAAAGATCAAACAATAAAAGCCTGATCTTGCTTGGTACCTCACAAAGCCTCAATCGTTAATGGTATAGCCCAAAATCAACATACTTATGCATTGATTATTCATGCATCATCGATCATGCATAACTCAAAATGTATTTTATGCTCATCTGCATTTCCTCAAAGACATGTTGGCAATCTAGGCTTCAACATTCGTGTTGATGACGATTTGTCCTATTGACAATCTAGGCACCAACCCCCCGTGTTGATAACAATATGTCTTTTTGGCAATCTAGGTATCATCATTCGTGTTGACAATGATTTGTCTTATTGACGATCTAGGTATCAACTCACGCATTGACGACGATCTGTCTGATTGACAATCTAGGTATCAACATTTATGTTGACGATGATTTATCCTGTTGTCGATCTAGGTATCAACCCGTGTGTTGATGATGGTCTGTCTGGTTGACAATCTAGGTATCAGCATTTTTGTTGACGATAATTTGTTCTGTTAATGATCTATGTATCAACCTACATGTTGATGATGATCTTTCTAGTTGACAATCTGGGTATCAACATTCGTGTTGATGATGATTTATCATGTTGATGATCTAGGCATTAACACTCGTGTTGATAATAATTTGTCTTTGTCTTCAATACATTTTGCATACCCTAATCATTCATATATCATACATAGAAGCAAATTCTAATCATGCATAACCTAAAGTGTACTTTGCACTCACTTTTTCATTGACCTAAGTCTTATTGTTGATTTATATATCTCTTGACTTCAAAGTCCAATTTTATTTGGCACCTTTAAACCTTAGTCTGGTTTTCGCAGACATCTCCAAATTGCAATTTTATTTGGTGCCCCTAAACCATAGTTCGATTTTCGTTGGCATAAAGTCCAATTTTGTTTTTGGAACCTTTCGCTAGAAGCTGGTATATTTTACTGATGCCTTCGGTCAATGTCCAGATTGTTCCTAGCATCTTCTTCTGGAAGTTGGTTTATATTACTAATGGCTACGGTAAATTCTAGCTTTGTCTGGCACATTCAGAGGTAGTGCTCTGTCTATCCTGATGTTTCCTAGAAATTCATTGTTTTGACTCTTTCATTGAAAGGAATTCCCTAGAAGATTGGATGATTTTCCTTTCAGAAAACTCTGATATTTTTGTTTGGATTGATTCATGTTGAAAAATATCCAAAGCTTTGTATGGATGGTCTTCTTGTAAGAGGACTCCCAGTTTTTTTCTTATCCTGGATTAATTCCCTTTTTAGAATCTCCAAAACCTTTGATTAGAATAATTTCTAGTGAGAAATCTCTAAAACTCCCTGATATATTCCCCAATATCTCTTTCTTTAGCAAAATTGTCATCCCCGGTGAGTCTTTCACCATTTTTGTCCTTCTCATTTTCTAAGGGATACCATTACTACATACCTCTGTTATTCCCTGCACGTCCACCTTTTGTTCTTCATCCATCATAAAACATCTTGCTAGGGTTCATCTCACATCTCATCATATCACTAGCACACCAAAATAAAAAAGAGTCTTCCATACATTCACAACATATCATTTTCATTTCATTTCATCAAGGGACAAAATTTGGGTCCTTTAGTATTTAACAATCTCCCAGCGAGATCATATGAAGAACAACCTTCTTCATATTCTCTGGTTGAAGATACTTAAATATGGGCAGTTATCATACCCCAATTTTACTCCGCATTCAATAAATCGATACATTCATCATGACATTTGCATCATCTATATATCATAACATGCATTTCTTTCCATATAATGCCTATAATATCGACCAGAATAAGTTTTTTGTTCTATGAACATACTGGTTGAATCAATTTTCAAATATATGTAAAATTAGCATACGAAAAATTTCAAAATCAAGCTTGCAGACGTTAGTTTTATTAATTTACAATTTGCGTAGTTTAACCTAATGTGCTCGTTTTATTTTTTTTGGCTCCTTTTTTTGGTCGTAGTTTGATAAGCTTGAGCCTTTTCAACCAGTCATTTTTACTTCAAAATTTGATCAAAACCTATATGTTTTCCAAAAGTTTATTTCGCACTGATCATTTTGGTGCATTCATTTTATTTTTCTGGGCACTTTTACACCCAATTTTTATTCACTTTAATCCTTTTTATTTTTGTCTTTTATCAAATTGTTCAGAAAAGTAAATAGGATTAATCATATTTTCATTTTGATTTTATTGGGTTTATTTAAAAATGTGTGAATTTTATTTGTTTTAATTGATTTAAATTGATTTTGATCTTTTAAGTTATCTAGAAGGGGCAGTGTGGGCATTTTAAACTAATTGGAAATGTGTGTTTCTTTGTGCTGATCTCTAACCGTTAAATCAAGTTAATCAAGGTCTTACAATTGTTATCCATGCCCACCTCTCTTGACCAATCAAAATTAAGAAAAGGAAATAAAAAAAGAAGATAAGATCAAAGAAGAATAGGAAAACATGTGACAATAAAAGCTCATTTATTTGTGGTAGCCAAAAGAAATCAAGGAGAGGAAGGACTAATGAGAACATACCACACAGCCCTTTGGATGCTTCCATTTTGGGTGACACCCACACGGAACATGTTATAAGTGAGGAGAGTAAAAAACTGATTATTCATTTTGGACAAAAATAAAACGTGGCCTTGAAAACCTCCTCTCTCATTTTTTAACTTTCCATTTTTCTTCTACTCTCCCTTTTCTAAAAACTCAAGCTCCACGATTTTCAAAAAAATAATAATAAAAGTCACTCTTCATCTTTCTCAATCTGCCTCTCTTCATATCATTCACTTCAAACCCACCACAACAAAACTTTTGTTCAACCTTCCGTTAATCCACCACCAAACACATCCTCTCAAAAACCACTCTCTCACCCAATTCCTTCCTTTGAGATTTTTGTTTCCAAAGCAAAAAGAAAGAGAGGTGAGCACTCAAATTGGAATGTCTATCTCTTTCATTCTCAACATCGTCTTCTCACTATCCAAGAAAAAACGCAAAGGAGTTGAGAAAATATCACAGAGGCTAACGAGTGTTTGGGTCAAGCAATTGGCGATAAAGTGCGGTGTTGCTTTAATAGTTATTGGAGCCTTTGATTTTGTGTTTGATTATTGACTTTTTTGTAGGGTAGTGATGGTCGTGAAAAATGAATATGATACGTGTACACCTACCTTCTTATATTCCCATTGAATGTTGTGAGCTCGCACATACGTCAGCCTGGCAAAATTGACGACTCTGCAACATTGCTCATACCATTACGACATCAATGTTTACAACACAAAAACGCATCCAACATTGCAGTATCGACTATATTTACAGCCTAGATATATTTAAGTGTCAATTCGGTGTTGCTGCATTTTATTTTGATTGTCGTAAATAATTTATAAATATAATGTTTCTGTTGTTGCTGGCTTGTAACTCTTTTTGCATTACGTTGAATCAGATTTTGATCCGCGAATTCAAAATTCATATGTTGTTATGCCGCTAAAATTTCATTTTGATATATTTAAATGATTTCATCGCGTTATGATCCTTATGTATGACATTTTGCTTCCTTTGTCACTGCGTATAAATCGACTTTGAGCATATTATATAGCTTTATGTGCATCTCTTTGAGATATGATTATTTTGAGGTCGATTATGAGGTTTTTACATCCGTATGGTTTGATGTCTTTGTTTAACCATTATGTGCGTTAAGTTTCATTTTAATTTTCGTCTCGTTGCGTTTTGGTTTTCATTCTTATTTTGATTGACTTTGCGATGATGTGTTTCGTGCCAGCAAATCATTTTAATTCATGACGGCCTATAAAGATCCAACAATGTTATGCTTAAATCGAATTTATATTCTATTTACGTGGCTTTCCATGTCTTTGTGTTACACGACTTTGATTCGCATCCTCGCATTTTGATCTTGATATGTGCATGTTTTATTTTTGCTTTACTTATTTCAATTCGATTATATTGAATGTGTGATGTAAATATGTCGTGTGCATGTTTCATTTTAGTATACTTTGTATTGACTTTATTGAATATCCTCACTGCGAGCCCGATTCAAAAAAATGTATCTTTCACCTCCGAGTTGTATTGATTGCTTAATTTTATTGCCTTCCTTTTTATTGTTTGATTGTCTTAGTTTAATTCTAACTTAAGATTAAAATCAATCACCTTCTCAAAAGAACCAAAAAAATAAGTGCTCGGTCCAACATCAAGAAATTTTCATAAATTAAACCATGGACCATTTCTGTTCCATTTCATTTAACTTCAAAACCATTTCACAAACCATTTTTCACTAACACGATGAACCATCGATCAACATAGAGCTTTTCTTTTCCACTTGACTGAAGCGTGAAAAACCTTTTTCTTAATAAAAAATGGTTGAAAATGGAATGGGTGGTTAACACTTGCCAGCTCCTCGAATGATCGAGTGATTGGTCTATGTCATATTGCTTGATATTTCGTCATCAAATAAAATATTAAAGTGTATTATTAATTTTGCAAATAACTTGGATGAAAATGAAATGGGTGGTTTACACTTGCCTGCTCCTCGAACGATTGAATGATTGACCCACGTCATATTGTTCAATCTTTTATCGTCCACATAAAAATAATCCAACTTATTCAAACTTTCTGCCTTTTGACATTGATCACTTTCAAACCCTTTTCAAGTGAAGGATATTTCATCTCGAGACGATGCAAAACAAAATCTCGTCCATAAATGAGTGAGTTGAGATAAGTGACGTTTTCTCGTGAATATTGATATATGTAGAAATCCATTCAATATGATGCAAACACTCGCTCCTCTAAACCATTTTGGGTAAGCAATGTATTTTCCGCCAATTGTGATAAAATAGTTTTCGCTAAAATCGACCAACAAACAAATATTTTCTACCCAAAACTACATAGCCTTGAGTTCTCCATTGCACTCGGAGATACATAGGAGCTAAATTCAAAGTCTCGTCAAGAACCCTAATAAAAAATAAACATTTTAGTCATATCTTTTTCTTTTCAATAACTTGAGAAGCCAAACATTGTTAAGCTAACATTGACATGCACAACTAACTAAGTAGTTCCCGTTGAGTACAATAGACGTGAGGGGTGCTAATACCTTTTCCTTACATAATCGACTCCCGAACCCTAATTTGGTTGCGGCAACCATATCTTTGTCATTCTTTTATAGGTTTTATCGATATTTTCCCTTTCCTTCTTTGAGAATAAATAAAGTTCAGTGACGATTAGGTTTAGTTTATTCCCCGACGTCGTATTGTTTTTTTGAGATATGATAATCCACATCAGTTCTTGAGCTTAGCTTATTTAAAAGCTCTTTCAGTTTAAGGTCAACCTAGTGTAAAATCTCACTCGTTTTTTTAGTTCATCATAGTATAAAAACTTAGTAGGTTCGATATCATCCCGGTATAAATCTTGGTTCGGTTCATGGTTAGCCAGTATAAAACTCTGGTTCGATTTGGAGGGTAGCCAACTTTAAACTTCGTCTTGGTTTGAGATTAACCTGTACAAAATCTTTATTTGGTTTGAAGACTAATTGCTTCAAGTCTTATTCGTTTTTGGTTAAAAGTTATCCAGAAACTTCATTTTCTTATATAAAAGGGTTCCTAGGCTTAACCTTTTAAAAGCTCTCAACCACTAGCAGATACTCTCAAGATTTATTCTTGGGACATGATTAAGTCTACTTGACTAAACATGTATAATTCTCTGGTGTCGTCTCTATTCCTTTTTTTTCCAACAATTTTCTTTATTTTGAATTTTTGTTGCATACTTATTCAAAAATTTTGGTAAAATGTTTTCAAACTCTGATTTATTAATTGATTTTCTTTTTAAATAAACTATTTTCAAACCTCCACAATTCATCCCCCCCCACACACACGCACGCACGCACGCACACACCTTTTGTTTATGAAGTCACATGTCTAACAGATGGCCCCTCTAGAAAGAGGAAAATCATTCATCTTCTCTAAACAAAATACCTATAAAAAAATTTCAAAAAATACCATTCAGAAAATACACCAAATGTAACTTACACCTTGGAGTTACTACACATTACAAGATAAATTAAAAGAGAAGCAATGTTTTTGACCCTCTTAAGGTGTCTAATTTCCACCTTATTTAAGTTACCCAAAGCAAAGGGTGTTCAAATTCCACGCTTCACTAAGACCCTTAATAAGAACGATGTCTTAATTCCACATCTCTCTATAACCTCTTTAGAAAAAAGGTTCAATATCCACATTGCTACGGGGTTTGTAAGGTAAGATGTGTCCAATTTCTATCACATCGTCAACAATCGCAGATTTGGCCAACACTCTCACCATGTGTTCTAGCATTAATGCTAGGGAGATACCCTAATATCTTTAATAAGAAATAAGGGTCCCTAAAAGAATAGAAAAAGACTTTATTAGTATAATGTAACACTTCAATATGAGAGCTATCATTTTGGTCACACATATTACCTACAATGAATTTTGTGAACATAGGATTTCATAGTTGATCTAGATATCGTTCTCTAATTCACCAAAGGTGAAGGTTAATAATAATATGTTTGACCAACAAAAAAACATTGGTGGGTTCACCAAGCACCAACACACAAGAAAGTATATAATCAAAGAAGACAATTTTAACGACCTTAAACCTATAATTTTCCCTATTTTCTTTTGGATGATTAGGCCATTCCCATTGTCCATATTATCATGTTTGGAATTTTGGAGACACTCACCTTTTCTAGGATGGGACACCGACGGGATGAGAAGCAACATCAACATCAAATGAAATTAGTGTCCCCTCTCTCAAAGGATCCTTATAATTCCTATAAACACCCCTCACATCTAATGTAGAATAATAGACACCCTTATGCCCATCCTTCTGCTCAACCTCCCTAATTATTAGTCTTCAATAGAAATTCTTTGAACTTGTTATAACAAACATGAGTCATATTCCTTACAAAAAGGATAAATATGTGAGCAAAACAACTCAATAATTAAAGAATAATAAAGAGTAAGACACATAAGATAATGATTAAGGAGATTAACATCTTCCTTTTTTTCTCTCGAGGAGATCCTTTGGGTGCATCTGTACAAACTTTTCTAA
The DNA here is from genome assembly GCA_963859935.3 of Lathyrus sativus. Lineage (NCBI taxonomy): Eukaryota > Viridiplantae > Streptophyta > Magnoliopsida > Fabales > Fabaceae > Lathyrus > Lathyrus sativus. Next base: position 22,816 of record CAWUDS030004038.1, on the reverse strand, counting down.
AAAGGAAAAAGTAAGCAGTTTGAATTTATTAAGAGTGATGGGTCATAACGGTAGCATGTCACCCCTCCTAATACAAAGAAATTGAGGTTTTTCATACTCATTATGAATAATATCCATAGATCTCACACACACAAAAATCTTGTCTTAAAATGCTTATAAGTAGATTGAAAAGGGGGTAGAGGACCATTATTAGACTGACCACTCAATGAATTCTGGGAACCTTTATTTATTCCCTTATAACAACAACACCATGGTCACCACGGTTCTTCCCTACACTGTGGTGACATCTCTAAACTAAGGCGCTATCATAGTATTTTTGTTTTTTGATTAAAAATTATTTGTATATAACAACGGTTGAGGAGCCAACCATGGCGATACCATCAAGATTTCATGGGTTCGAACCTTAGCGTCCTCATATAAATTATTCCTTAAATGTTAAGGCACGCCTTTTCTTTTTTATTTATTTTTTTAAAAAAAAAACTTAAAGGGTTATGACTACGGTTGATGAGTTCCACCTTTGTGATATATTTTTGTTTTTTTATTTAAAATTTTTAATTGTAAATTAAACTCTGACGCTTCTTTATAAAATTTCACTATGAAAGTAATATATCATAACAGTTGCTGGTATTGGACGTGGTGGTAGCTTCATAATATTATACACTCTTAGTTAGCTTGTCTCTTCAGTATCCTTTTTTCCATTGAAAATAGAAACAATAATGTGAAACAATACACGATTTCAACCCAAAACCCTAACATTTAATATTGTGAAACAATACACGATTTCAACCAAAACACCATCTTTCACCCTAGCTTGTCTTTTCAGTATCCATTATCCATTATGTATTTGTCATTTTCGTCATCATTGTCAAGGAGGTTGACAAGACCATCACGATCACAATTTCAACCAAGTTGTCACCGTCGAGAAGGAAGACAGCAACGACACCGTCGTTTCTGTAAGGAAGGAAGACAACACCAACATCATTTACTTAGTCATTACGTTTAGGGTACGTAAAATATTGTCCCCATGCATCTACAGTAAACTTCATTTGCCATTGTTGTTGTTATTGTTGTTTATATTGTGGTTGTTGTTTATGTTCTTGTTGTTCATGTTTTTGTTGTTGTTTCTGAACATAGATGTCGACCTTGTTGAGTTCAACATCAGATACTAGCAAAGAAACTCAAACAAATGAGACTTGTGCGAATGAAACTCAACCAAAAAGATCACAAAGAGGTATCACACTGATGCCCCAATTCACATTACTCTGTAACTCATCAAGTGAAAAAATTCCGATCAAGTTTGGTTCGTTCTACAAAGTAGTGGATTGTGAACATTACTCTATTTTTAAGAGTTATGTTGCGCTCTTTGCACGTAGCAAAGTCAGTATACTGATAGATGATTGGAAATAAGTGGATGATAAAGTTAAAGAAAGCATATGGACAGACGTTAAGGTATTACATACTATAATTTTCATATATTTAATATCACTACCTATAATTTCTAATACATACTTATATATTATATTCAATATCACTACCTATAATTTCTAATACATACTTATATATTGATTTAAATGTAGTTAAATTTTGAGTTTGCCGATTACTCAAAGTTGAAAAAAAAAAGTGGATATCTTATGCCGGTATTTGTTGGAGGGGATTTAAGTCACAGCTCACAGCTGACTACATTAAGAAGCCTAAGAGTGGTCTTGCTCGTATATGGATTCGATATAGTTTAATATTGAAGAATGCAGATTCGATATAGTCTTATGTAATCGATAATTTTATGCTAATGAGTTATAGATACTAATAATATATATTACTATGTTAATAACAGGTTAAAAGCGAAGTAGGAATCTAAAACAAGGCAAAGAACATGTACCCCCATAGATTGTCTCGTGGGGGTTACAGGAAACTTGAGAAAAGAATCATGCTTGAAAAACATAAAGAAAAAGGAGATGGTTGCATCTCATCTCCACCGTCAAGACATGAGAAATGGAAGATGGCTCGATTAAGACCAAGTGGAGAGTACACCTCTGAGGCGTCAATAGTAGTTGCTGAGAAAATTGTAAGCATGATTTGTTTTGCTTATATTATATGTTATTTAAATGTGTTGGTAACAGTATATGTAAGTTTCTCATGTTGTATAGATAATTTGGTTGAGGTGGCCCATAAAGGCACATTTATTTTAGAAGTACGACATGACATATTAGTAGAAGTTATCGGAACAAATGAGCATGGTGGGCGTGTCCGCAGTGTTGGATAAGGTGTTGGCTTGAGGTCATTCTTTGGGCCTCAAGGAAAAAGTACTGAAAGCAAGAAATTTAATGCATAAATACAAAAGATTAAGAATGTTGAGAAGCAATTAGAAGAACACAGGAGGATGTTAGAAGAGAAGAGGGGAAAAAAGGGAGAAAGACATGGAAAGGTTTCAAGAGTTATATTCAATATGTGCTTTACTTGAGATGTTAGTGCTTTACTTGATATATATTGTGCTTATTTTTGTTTTATATTCTAATTGAATATTATGATGTAGAGATTAAGTGAAAACCTAGAACAACGAACAAATGAAGATCACCATTATATTGATGGTGATGATGATCAAACTCCAAGTAGAAGTGTTGTACGTCGTACTTCTACAAAAGGAATTAATTGTTCCACCCCTCCCCCCTCCAGATAACCACAATGACATAATGGACCCTAACTAAAATGAAATCACCATGCTATACTTGAACGTTGCGGTGATAAATGATACGTAACCTCTCCCACTAGAACATTGTCCATGTTTGGAGTTATTCTATTACATTCCTGATGATGTAAGGGATTTTCTCGATGGATATAAGTGGATGGACATATGGATATTGCAAGTTTGGTGCACGTAAGTATATAGTTGAATATACATATATGTCATTATAGAACATTATCATTTTTTGTATTTCCTTCCTTAATTTATTCATTTTCTCTAACCATTTAGGTACATTCATCGTGTTTGTATAGAGTTAAATAAATCGAGTATTTATGAAATCTTGGCTCCGTTTTTTATTTGATGGGCGTTTAATCAACCAAAAGACATTCGAGACTACTTGAAAAAACGGTTAAATGAGAGAGGAAAAGAATGTTACTTAGCACCATTTCTCTGTACGTAAGTATTTTTGTAATTGATGTTTATGTATTCTATATTTAGTTTTGTTTTAGAAAATACTAATAATATATATGCTTGTGTTTATTCAATGGTCATTGGCAATTGATCATCATATCATTTAAGACGAATATGGTAACTGTAATGTGTTTCTTGAATGATCTACTCAAAAAGAAAATGAAAGAGATTATTAATTCGTAAGTGTATGTTTAATTCATTTTCTTTGACATTGTAATTAGTTTATCATGTGATATGTTTAATTCATTTTTAATGTACATTGTTGTGGAGCAAGTGAATATGATGAACAATATTAGAAGAAAGCCCTCATGGATCTTTCCCAAAGAGAGTGGCCTGAGTACCTGTTTCTTTCATTTGTGTTCATGTGTGGTTATATTCATGTAATTATTGCTTAAATTTGTAGACGGTGAGACAACCTGAGACTTACGAGTGTGGGTATTATGTCATGAAACACATGTTAAACATTGTTCTTGCCGGTATTGTTGATTCAAGGGATAAAGTATATATGTCATAAAATGTTTACATATATTAATATATAAGTTGACTATTGAATTATTATCATGCATGATATTCAATTTTTTGCTCTTTCTTATGTAGATGTTTAACGACAAAACCCCATTCCCTGTTGAGGACTTTGTAGATCTTCGTAAACGTTGGATGTATATCCACAATGTGCTTAAGGGTTTTGCAGCTGATTGATTAATTTATTGAGATGTGCTAGTGACTTATTTTCTGTATTGATGATGTGAATATTACTTTTGACTTAAACATATTGTACATATGTTTGATGTAAATATTAATTTTGTCTTTTGATCCACAATGTTAGTTGTTTTTTATGCTCTTTATGCATGGTTAACAAAAATACAGGTTGTTGTAAATTCTCTGATATGGTTATAATAGTTACCGGATAAAAAATGGGAAGAATTTGAAAATCATAGAATTTCATATTTAAAACAGAGGAAGTTTTGATAGTGGTTGGATTAACTAATTGTTGTGATATTGAACACTGACCAGATTCTATCACAACAGTTGGATTAACTAACCATTATGATATTGAACGCTGACCAAATTCTATCACAGTGGTTGGATTAACTAACCGTTGTGATATGGCACGCGCTTTCTAGAATACAACAACGGTTCCAGGACCGTGATTGTAAGTACCGTATATACAACGATGCGCTACATAACAACGCCTGATCCCGTGTTGTTATACATCTTTCTCAACCGTTGTTAAATGCTTTTTTCGTAGTAGTGAATAAAAAGAAAATAAAACACACACGGAGGACTCCATATCCAAATCCTTTCATGCAACTCTAAATGTTAGGATAAAAGTCCAACTATTTGGGCAAAATTGTGAAAACAATCCATTGACTTATCCTAAATACCTCACAGTCAAATTTTGTGAAGGAATCCAAATTCTTATAATGTGTTTGGATGAGATAATTGATATTTTTTAAGGAATTCAAAATTTTAAGCAATTTAAATGATTCAATTGAAATCTATTCATTTTTAAATTTTTTGGTTTGGATGGAGTATTAAAATGATTCATTGTCAAATTTTTGGGGTCGTTTTCATAAATTTTAAGATTTTTGAGCCAAATTTAAAATATGAAAAATAGAGACCAATTTGCAATTTTTGAAATTTTAAAAGGACTAATATGTAATATTTGAAAATTATTAGGGCCTTATTTGCAAAAAAAAATTAAATTTTAGAGGTGAATTTGATATTTTCAAAAAATACGAGGACCATCTTACAAAATTTGAAATATTAATAATAAACAGTTTAACATTTTCATTATATAGAGGAAAGAAACAATTTCAATTTTTTTTACTTTTTGGTACATTTGAAATTCATTAAATTTAAATTGAATAAAATACTTCATAAATTTACATCATTTTAACAATTCTCTATATTTTTTATCCAAACAATAGATTTTGGTCAAGTCATTTTAAATTTCCTCAAAAAATTATTTTTTTTCTTATTAAAATGCTTCATCCAAACACACTTTTAGGTCCTATAGCACACATTCATGCATATAAAAGGCCTCAATGAAAGACCCTTGAAAGTGTTTCATCACGATTCATTTCCCATCCTTGCACGGATCTATAATAACATCATTTTCATTCTTGGTAAAGGAAACTTAAACATTGAAAACCACATTGATAGTAGGATCTTGGCGATAACACGAGGTGCAATCAAGATCACAATCAGTTGAACTAATTGTAAAAATAGTCACGGAGGTTAAAGAAGGACCCTGAATGTGTTTGTAAAAGACAAAGCAAAAGCCATAACATAATCACTTTCATGGCTACATACGCCATCCTTGCCAAAATAATTTGAACTACAAGAATCCTTACTCCAACTCAAAATCTCCCTAATGTAATTGCTCTAGTTCATAACCCCGTATGGATTTTTGAAGTAGGGGTAACACATCAATAAAATCATGGTCGGTAATGAGAGGTCTCATAACTATTGGGAAGAGATTGTTGGGAAACAAGTGTGAGTTGTGTGGAGAAACAAGTGTAAGTTGTAAGTTCCACTTTGCTTAGAAAAGTGGAGGTAAACACTTTATAAGTAAGATGGCTCATACACCTATCACCTTAAGGTTTTGGGTGAATATGTGGTGTCTCTTTCACTTGTTCGAGTGAGTTTTTTACCATTAGGTGAGTGTTTGACCCAATGTGAATACTTCCTTCTCATAACGATTCATCAGTGGTATCAAAGATGGTGGTTCGAGTAAGGGATCGGCTCCTTGTGTCAAAATGTTCCTGACATGGTGGTCAGGCGACGTGTTTCGTTGAAGTGCCCATGACAAGATAAGAGCGAGTATAATGGATGGACTCACACTTGAGGGGGAGATTGTTGGAAAAATGCGAGTTGTTGAGAAACAAGTATGAGTTCTAAGTTCCATATTGCTTAGAAAAGTGGAGGTTGAGTACTTTATAAGTAAGAGAATCCATACACCTATCACCTTAAGGTTTTGGGTGAATATGTGGTGTCTCTCTCACTTGTTTGGGTAATTCTTTGACCTTTAGGTGAGTGCTTGACCCAATGTGAATGTTTTCCCCGCATGATGATCCATCAATAACCTCCCCATCTAGACCTATTTCTTCTATTTCTTTAAGGATTGCAATTGTCAGCATACTATAAATTATAAAATGCAAAAGGAGAAAAAAAATACCCTAACATGAAATGAAGATAATATTATATAACAAAGAACCACTCAAACTTATGGGGACACAAGACTCAATTCACATTCTCAAAACTATTAGAAATGATGGAAATGCAATGAATAAAAATAAAACAATATAAAAGAACTACAAAAGTCACTATAACTTAGAAGTGATTGACTACGACCTCAAAAATAAAAATATAACTTGCGTTATAGGTGTCACGTAAGGACATATCGTGCAAGACTTTAGCAATACGATAAATATTTGTCGGCTTATTTAGTTGGATATTGATTTCTTCCTATCTTGTTTTTTCTTTTTCTCTTTTGGTGAATCATTTGTTTTATAAGGATTGGGCACCCCTTGTTCTCAGTTTTAATACAATACTTTGATTTTATATATATATATATATATATATATATATATATATATATATATAGAAAAGATTAAATATGTTTGTGGTCTTTCGAAATATCTCAAACTTTGTGTTTAGTTTCTCAAAATATTTCTTTTAAAGAATGATCCTCCTAAAAAATTTCATCCACACTTTTGGTCCCTCCTGCAACCTAGCAATGGTTTTTACAACTTAGTGACTAAAATAATGACAATTTTAGCAACGATTTATTACTTAGCGACAATTTTAGTATTAGGGATCAAAAGTGTGGATGAAATTTTTTAGGAGGATTCTTCTTTGAAGGAAATGTTTTGAGGGAGTAAAAATGAAATTTAAAATATTTAGGAGGACCACAACACACACACACACACACACACACACACACACACACACACACACACACACACACACACACACACACACACACACACACACACACACACACACACACACACACACACACACACACACACACACACACACACACACACACACACACACACACACACACACACACACACACACACACACACACACACACACACACACACACACACACACACACACACACACACACACACACACACACACACACACACACACACACACACACACACACACACACACACACACACACACACACACACACACACACACACACACACACACACACACACACACACACACACACACACACACACACACACACACACACACACACACACACACACACACACACACACACACACACACACACACACACACACACACACACACACACACACACACACACACACACACACACACACACACACACACACACACACACACACACACACACACACACACACACACACACACACACACACACACACACACACACACACACACACACACACACACACACACACACACACACACACACACACACACACACACACACACACACACACACACACACACACACACACACACACACACACACACACACACACACACACACACACACACACACACACACACACACACACACACACACACACACACACACACACACACACACACACACACACACACACACACACACACACACACACACACACACACACACACACACACACACACACACACACACACACACACACACACACACACACACACACACACACACACACACACACACACACACACACACACACACACACACACACACACACACACACACACACACACACACACACACATATATATATATATATATATATATATATATATATATATATATATATATATATATAATATGAGAATGTCATTTTTATATGAGAGTATAATAATGAATCTGAACCATTAGATTTTAGAATAAATTGTGAATATTATGTGTCAATTTTTCTCTCTCTTTCTCCATCATTTATTTTAATAATGGAGGAGAGAGAAAAACAAAAACTATAGATAATCTCCAGTATTCAGTATTTATTTTAAAATCTAATGATTCAAATTCATTTTCATGTTTTCACATAAACACGACATTCTCATAAAATATATATATGATTTCATATTATATATTGCATTAATTTTAAAATAATTTACGCAACTGCGTTAAATTTTCTTGTTTGGAAAGCTTTGTTATTCATTGTTTTTCCACCTCTAAAAATTAATATTTTGCAATAGGATTCACTATTTATAAATATATAAAAATCTAAAATACAAAAATAATTGAAATGTGTTAGCTATCTAAATTGTACCCTCTAATTTTGATTTCAATTTTGTGTATAAAAGTCTAATTTCAATTTTCAATCTTTGATTAGCTTGATTCAACATAGTTTCAAATTCCATTTGAACATAAATCCCATTCTCTCCGTTATAATGTATTAACTAGGTTTCTCAACAACATAAAAAAATCCAAAATTTTATGTTTGAGTTTGTCTAATTGAAATGTTTCAACTTTTCTAAGACACAAATATTGAATGATAAATTACACAACACAACTCTATGTCTTGGATTTTTACCTTACCTTCTCTCATTACAAAACACAAAAAGTTTACACCTTTTGAAAAACACACTTGTTTAGTCCTCAACTTTATCAAACACCTTTGTTCTTCATCAGTTAACCCTTGTTTCAAATCACATTCATTCTATGAATCTCTTATTGATAATTCAACCCATGTTATACATCTTTATCAAATACATGGTCACCTAGTTATTTCAGGATTGCAATATGATAGGTTTCTTGTGGCGAAACTGGTTAATGGGAGTTCGAATTTTGGATATGTTTGTTATGCACGTAAGCTGTTCGATGAATTTCCTGATCCGGATTTGTTTATGTGGAATGCTGTTATTAGAAGCTATTTGAGAAATGGGATGTATAGGAATGTTGTTGAAATGTTTAGATGGATGAGATGGGTGGGATTGTGGCCGGATAGGTTTACTTTTCCTTGTGTGGTTAAAGCTTGTAGTGAGTTGTTGGATTTTGGTTTGAGTTGTCTGGTTCATGGGCAGATAGTTGTTTGTGGATTTGGGTCAGATGTGTTTGTGCAGAATGGGCTTGTGGTGTTGTATGCTAAATGTGGTCGGATTGGTGTGGCGAGAGGGGTGTTTGATGGGTTATGTGATAGAACGATTGTTTCGTGGACTGCGATTATTTCTGGATATGCGCAGAATGGGGAGGCTTGGGAGGCATTGAGAATGTTTAATCAAATGAGAAAAACTGATGTGAAACCGGATTGGATTTCGCTGGTGAGCGTTATGAGGGCTTATACTGATGTAGATGATTTGGAGCAAGGGAGATCTCTTCATGGTTGTGTCATCAAAACGGGCCTTGAAGATGAGTCTGATTTGGTCGTGTCACTTACAGCTTTTTATGCAAAATGTGGACAGGTGACAGTTGCGAGATCTTTCTTTGATCGAATGAAGACGCCTAATAATGTGATGATGTGGAATGCGATGATATCTGGTTATGCGAAGAACGGTCATGCAGAGGAGGCAGTAGATCTATTTCGTGGCATGATTTCGAGAAATGTTCAACCAGATTCTATCACTGTTAGGTCTGCAATTTTAGCTTGTGCACAAGTTGGTTCCCTCAAATTAGCACAATGGATGGATGACTATGTCAGAAAGACTAAATACGGAAGTGGAATTTTCGTTATCACAACCCTCATTGATATGTATGCAAAATGTGGAAGTGTAGAATCTGCCCGTGCGGTATTCGACCGTGCTTCTGATAAGGACGTTGTTATGTGGAGTGCCATGATTATGGGATATGGATTGCATGGTCAAGGTTGGGAAGCCATTCATCTTTATCATGCAATGAATCTTTATCATGCAATGAAACGAGAAGGGGTGTGCCCAAATGATGTCACCTTTATTGGGCTTCTCACAGCATGCAGTCATTCTGGTCTTGTAAAACAAGGGTGGGAGCTATTCCATTGCATGAGAGACTTTGGAATTACGCCTCGTAATGAACATTATTCTTCCGTGGTTGATCTTTTGGGCCGTGCAGGTTATTTGAAACAGGCTTATGTTTTTATCATGAAAATGCCGATTGAACCGAGTGTAAGTGTATGGGGAGCACTTCTCAGCGCATGCAAGATTCATCGTTCTGTAACATTAGGAGAGTATGCTGCACAAAAGCTATTCTCGTTAGATCCGTATAATACAGGACACTATGTACAACTATCTAATCTCTATGCTTCCACTCGCATGTGGGATCAAGTTGCACATGTTCGGGTTCTAATGAAGGAGAAAGGATTGACTAAGTACCTTGGTTATAGTGTTATTGAAATCAATGGGAAGCTACATACATTTCATGTAGGGGACATGTCGCATCCACGAGCTAAGGAAATTTTCGACGAGCTTCAAAGGCTAGAAAAAAGGTTAAAGGATGTTGGGTTTGTTCCACATACAGAATCCGTTTTGCATGATCTGAATTATGAAGAAAAGGAGGAGAATCTTTGTATTCATAGCGAGAGAATAGCGGTTGCGTATGGGCTTATTAGTACTGCTCCTGGAACTACTCTTAGAATAACGAAGAATCTTCGAGCATGTGTAAACTGTCATTCAGCGATAAAGCTTATTTCAAAGCTTGTTGAAAGGGAGATAATTGTAAGGGATGCAAATCGGTTTCATCATTTTAAAGATGGTTTGTGTTCTTGTGGAGATTATTGGTGAAATGAACGGCTCAACCTCAAACCAACTATTAAAGATGTTTTGTGTTGTGGAGACCAATGATTTTATTGAAAATTCAGTTAAGAAAATGTTTGAATCTGAGGACTACCGCACCCGCATTTCAGGAGTTAGCAGGGAGCCAGGTGTTCTCACAATGCTCGCTACTCAAATGCTGAGATGGCCTTCAATAATAAGGTTGTCTATAACGAGATGGAATGACCCTGCCACCACCACCACCACCACCGCAACTGCATCTCAGAGATTGTTTAGAGGGTTAAAGTGGTGGAGTATGAAGGGGTACCTGAGATTAGGCTGTATCGTGAAGTGATCTATGATTCAGGGAGAGGATGTGGACGTTGAGACGAATCAATATTACCCACAAAGAAACAGGCCAGGTGGTCTTGAATTGCACAAATGGAAGACATACAGGCCATGGTAAGCTTGATGTTTGTAAACTGATTTGACATTGAGTATTATTGTCTGTGTTTGTTTATCTGTCTATTTTATATGTTACTGTTATATCCATAATTCATTGATTCCAATAAATGTTTTTTTTTCTTCTTCTCTAGGCTGTGAATGAGTGCCTATTTCCATAATTAAGCTTTTTGAAACAGTGAGTACTGAATACAACATGGTTGAAAATCACTTCTATACATTTATATTGGAAGAACTTTTGCTGAATGCAAAGACAAACATGAAACAATGAAGTAACTTATAAAAAAGAAAACGAAGTAGACAAATCACAACTTGTCACTTTTTAGAATGATTAAAAATATGCAAAATTATTCTTTTACACAAAAAAAAAAAGCATTTATTTTAAATAAGTTTTTAGTAATAAATATTTGTTCAGTATAAAATGATATACAAAAATTAAATTTAAATAATTAATTAATAACAAACAATTATCATGTGTATGAACTGTACACCCTAACATCACTATTTCATGACTCATTTTTAAGAGATTATTGTAAAAATAATAAAGTATAAAAAATTATAATGGATATAATATAATTGTTCTTTTTTATGTACTTTTGTGGTTTCTTGTATTTTTTTCGGAATTAATGAACAGGTGAATGAATAAGAATCAAAAAAGTAAAGTGCACTGAAGAATAAACACAAGGAATTATACTAGTTTCCCTTTCAAAACAATGTTACATATAGTCTCCTCATACCTTGTGAGAGATTTTCACTATTGTTAGATCTTTGTACAAGCCTCACACCAAGAATTCTCCTACAATCTTCTAACAACAACAAAGAAGCACACAACTTCCTTAATTTCCAAACACTAACAACTATAGTGGACTTTGAATCACCATAATTTAAAAGACTTTTTTCTAACAAATAGAAAGATAACCCTTCCTATTTGCAAACATATGTAGAAATAACAACTACTTTCTAATAGTAAAAAATCACCACACACTTGATGAAAAATACAACAAACCGTTGAAATATAATACAAACATACTTTGTAACAAACTTGATCAAATTGTGATTTTTCTAATTTTCTGATATATGAAAATTTAACCTTCTCCTTCAATGAACAAATCAAGATTATATAAACATTTAAGTGCTCAAATGTTTTCACTAAACTTTTTCACATATGAATGAAAGTTATGTCGAAAAAAGTTTTTCAGTTAAATATTAAAGATAGTTGAAAAACAAAAAATTATTCATGAAGAAGGTGATTTTTAATTTTAAAAATCCTTCTATTTATAATGCACCAACTACCTCTTGAAAATCATAAACAATGGTTAAAAAAGAATCATGAAATCATTAAATGATATGGAAAGGTGTCATGACCACCTCAGATGAAGAGGTACGGTACTAGTTCAATATTTTTCCAAAACATACAAATTTCAATCGATTTCTTTGCCATGACAATCGATTGCATATACCTCAACGTTCAAAAAAATGCATATACACAGTGACAATAGATTGCATCAAGATGAGAATCGATTTCCATGCTTTAAAAATAAACTTTTTGTTGGTAGAGATATATGACAATCAATTGCTCCAGAATGACAATCGATTATCTTGCTCTAAAAATGGAATTTTTTCTCTCTTAAAAGATGAATTTTGAAGCAACGTGTGCTTAAAGTTTATGATTAATTATTTAGCACCTAAAGCTTATAACAACTCAATTGCATACTGTACATTATCTTATGATCCAACTCCATTGAAATCCAAAACTTTTATGTAAACTTTCTACTTTAATTCCAATATTTTTCTTTGATCTTTCTTTTAAGACATACTTTTGTCTACATCAAAGCCAAGCTAAAAAGGATGAACACATATTCTTCAATATCTCCCCCTTTTTGATGATGATAAAACACATTGATGAGAAGTTTTTGCTTAACACTTGATTTCTTCCCTTATCTTGCATATCTCCCCCTTTCTTTTGTAATTTATGTTATATGATGTCTTTGGCATCCTGAAGAATAAAAAAAACAACCATTTCTTGTCTCCCCCTTTTGACATTATCACAAAGAAAAAGAGTAAAATCTAAAGAGTATAGTAATATAAGGGAAATGATATACTAACATGAAAGAACTTATCTTATGGTCTTATACATTGAAGAATCAATCTTGAATTGACAATACTAGCATATGATCTTCAAGTACCTACGAGTCAATTAATAGTGCTTAGGTACCCAATATTCTTTAGATCCTCTTGGGTTAGATCCCTTTATCACTCATACATACTCACCATAAGGAATAAGTATGACCTTTGTCATCACAATAAAAATACGTAGGTCTAAAAACATGATTCTTTCTATTGATATAAAATTTATTTCTATCATAAGTTCTTTTATGATCATTTACAACATAAACTTTATTTGATTCCTTATTGTTGATTTTGTTAGTAGCCTTTATAAATATAGCTTAACTTGTACTAGGTTTATGAAAATTATAAAAGTCAAATCCATATTTATTACTTGAATATCTTTGACTACTTAACACATTTTCTAAACCATTTTGACCATTTTCATATTTCTTGATCACTTGTTTTTGTTCAACAATTTTGGATTCACGATCTTGATATTTATTGCATTTAGAAATTTTTACTTTCTCTAATTTCACTTTGTGAGATGTTGGATCGAACTCTAGTATAGTCGAAGTCTGTTCGCGAGTAATGCGTGTTGTAGTCGAAGTTTGTTCTAACATGCATTAGTAAATATTGCTAGGGTTGTTAGCATGTTGAATTGGGCCTTGGTTGTAAGCCCAATTGTTTAAGTTAGCTTGTACCCTAAGTTGGCTTGTAATGGGTAATTGTTAAAAAGCTCATTAGGTTAGTGTGCTATTTTTCTTATAAATAGGATGCTAGTTTCTCAATCTTGGCATAAGGAAAAATAGGAAGATAAAATCCTAATTTCAAGGGAGAGAGGTTATTTTGTTATTCTTGTATACTTGTAATCTTGTTCTAAGAGAAAGGAAAGAATAGCAGTTTAATAACCAATCATTATTGTTCCTTGTTGTTTTACCTTGTTTTCTTTGTTAACCCTAACCCTTGTGTGTTTCTTGATCATTAAGAAACCGTTTATAATTTGTTTGAAGGTATCTGATTCACAACAAATTGGTGCGGTGAGCGTGGAGAAGATGCCTTCAACAAAGTATGAGATTGAAAAGTTCACCGGAGTGAACAACTTCGGTCTGTGGCGCTTGAAGATGAAAGCCCTATTGGTTCAGCAGGGTTGTTTGGAAGCGTTGAAGGGTGAGGCAACCATGGACGCCGCGTTAACGGCAAAAGAAAAGACGAGCATGATCGAGAAAGCCCATAGCGCAATATTGTTGAGCCTTGGTGATAAGGTTCTTCGACAAGTATCAAAGGAGACTACAACATCGGGATTATGGGTGAAACTTGAAAGTTTGTACATGACCAAATCTCTGGTGAATCGACTCTACCTGAAGATAAAGTGTTGGTTGAGCAGTTGGATATGTTCAACCAGTTGATTCTTGATCTTGAAAATATTGATGTGAAGATCGATGATGAAGATCAAGCATTGTTGTTGTTGTGTGCTTTGCCCAGAACACATGCTCACTTCAAAGAAACTCTCTTGTATGGAAGGGAGTCCCTAACCTTTGAAGAAGTTCAATCAGCCTTGTATTCTAAGGACTTGAACGAACGAAAGGAGCATAAACCTTCAACGGTGGGCGAAGGTTTGGCCGTTAAGGGAAAATTCTTGCGAAAGGATGGTAAGTTCGACAAGAAGAAAGGTAAAAGTCAACAGAAGTCTTATAGTGGTGAAACATCTAGTATTCGATGTTATCACTGTAAGAAGGAGGGTCACATAAGAAAGGTGTGCCCTGAACGCCTGGAAGATCATGGAGGTAATGGCAATGCAGCCATTGTTCAAGATGACTTCGACTCATCTGATGTTCTTGTGGTTTCAAGTGGCGACTCGAGGAAATAGTGGATTATGGATTCAGGTTGCACTTGGCACATGACTTCAAACAGAGATTTGTTCGATGAGCTATGTGATCAAGATGGTGGATCTGTGCTGCTGGAAAACAACAAATCTTGCAAAATTGCAGGTATTGGATCTGTGAGATTCAAGCTCCATGATAAGTCAATAAGATTATTGACTGAAGTCAGGTACATACCTGACTTGAAGAGAAATTTGATTTCTCTTGGTGAATTCGACAGAAAAGGATACATTTTTCAAGGAGAGAAAAGTATCATATGAGTCATGAAGGGGCCGAAGGAAGTCTTGAGAGGCGTGAAGAAACAAGGCTTGTATACCCTTGAGGCTGAGGTTGTAAGTGGTTCGACAAATGTTGCATCCACAAAACTTATGTCGAAGACAGAATTATGGCACATGAGATTGGGCCATGTCAGCGAAAGAGGCCTGGTCGAATTAGGGAAGCAGAACCTGCTAGGAGGTGACAAAGTCGAAAAGTTGGAATTTTGTGAATCTTGTGTATTTGGTAAATCCTATAGGGCGAAGTTTAACAAAGGCAAGCAAAGAACACATAGATCCCTGGATTACATTCATGCTGATCTTTGGGGGCCTGCAAGGAATCCTTCACACTCAGGTGCAAGGTATTTTCTATCCATCGTTGATGACTATTCCAGAAAACTATGGGTATTCATTCAGAAGACGAAGGATGGAACTTTTGAGAATTTCAAAAGTTGGAAGATTCTGGTCGAAACTCAAACTGGCAGAAAGGTTAAGAGGTTGAGAACCGACAATGGCCTTGAATTCTGCAACAAAGCGTTCAACAGTTACTGTGTTGAGTCTGGGATTGCAAGGCATAAGACTGTAGCAAGTACTCCTCAACAAAATGGCTTAGCTGAGAGATTCAATCGAACAATCCTTGAAAGGGTTAGTTGCATGTTGGTTAGTGCTGGATTGAAGAAGGTGTTTTGGGCGGAAGCTGTTTCGATAGCAGCTTACCTGATAAATAGATGTCCCTCGACTGCCTTGGGAATGAAGACACCTAAAGAAGTTTGGTCGGGACATCCACCTAGTCTCTACAAACTGAGAGTATTTGGCTGTGTGGCCTATGCTCATATTAGGCAAGACAAGGTCGAACCTAGAGCTCTGAAATGCATGTTTATGGGATACCCTGAAGGAGTCAAAGCTTATAGGCTATGGTTCCTAGAGCCAGGTCACAGGAGGTGTATCACCAATCGAGATGTAGTTTTCAATGAAGCAGAGATGGCTTTCAAGAAAACTAATGATGCTGACGAAGAGCTGGAACAGGGAGAAATTCCTGTTGAGGTGGAGCATGTTGATGCTGAATTGCGTACCCCAGATGAAGTCGAAGAAGACACAGAAGATGTTGTCGAAGATGAGGAGACTGATAATGACTACCTGCTAGCAAGAGACAGGTCGAGGAGAGTCATCAAGCCACCTCAGACACTTGGGTATGCAGATCTTATAGCTTATGCCTTAATCTCTGTTAAACGCAGCGGAAAACAAAAATTTCCTTTAGTGGTCCTTACGAATGAGCATGGTCAGTGATAGAATCGTTACCTCTTTGTGGCGATTCAGATCTTTGATGCAGCGATCACAAGCGTTGATGAAGTGCAACGCCTCTACTCAGTCCACACGAACAGCTTCCGGTCACAGTGCTAGCTGCTTACGAACGGAATTATTTGAGTGAGAAAAGAGAATCAAAAACGAAATTGCATCAAGTGAAAGCTTCATCACAAGGGTTCCTTTTATAGACTCTCTTGTGGGTTGCGGGCTAAAAACCCAATTCACATGATCCATAATAATATTATATATTATTATAATAACTATTATTATAATAAATATATTTATTTTATTATTATTTTATAACCATTATAAAATAACAATAATTATTATTATATTATCCGAATTTCTATTTTTCACTTAAGTGCACCGTACCTTACGGTGTTCCTTTGATTTCTCTATCTCTCATCAAACTGTCTTTATGTGTGTGACCCTGTAGGATTTCGTAACGTTGGTAATTATATTAAATTATATATTTAACATAATAAACAGTAAGCGGTATCTAGCAACACATCACTGCTACCCAAGTCATGAAAATGTCATGTGATCTGACAAAACCTTTTTCGTGATAATATATGTTTGTACAATTACCCTTTTGCCCCTATGTCTATATTGAACACAAGGCATACACTGTGTCATCCTTGTCCAGTTCAATATTGGGCCCTTAGACATTTCTCCTGTTATGCAGGATTGGCAAATTCCATCTAGGACACTCATGTCCCTCAGCATGCTTCGTGGAGTGCCCATCAACTGTCTTTATGATCATCCAGTTACGGATAATGTTTGATCAGCAATAAAGCACCCGACTCTACATCTAGGGTCCATAGTGGTTTCAGGTCGAAGGGTGGTAATACACCATTATCACCATGAGAATAACTTATGACACTTTGCATAACATACTATGTAGTATTCTCATAGCGGGTCAATCCGGTATAAATATTACTTCTAATATTTATACCTATGTCAAGACTTGATAACTCTTTATCCATGATCCATGAGATGTGATCATCAGTCTATCTTCATAATAGTCTCAATGCTTTTAATGTTATCCCACTTTGCAATAAAGCTTGACTACTGATATTTTAAGAATAATGTCTTTATGTTTAATGGGATCTCATGATTAAGTCACACTTAACATTTCATTAAACAAACTAACTATTCTAGGGACTTTATTATTCTGAAAGACAAACATAATAAAGAAATGCCTTTTATTATTAAACGAATAATCCGATACAAGTACCAAAAAGTATTGGCCTCTAGGGCTTACACCAACAGATCTTATAGCTTATGCCTTAATCTCTGCTAGTGAGGTTCTAGATGAAGAACCCAGAGACTATAAGGAAGTTATGAGGAGTCGAAAGAAGACTGAATGGCTGAAGGCCATGGATGATGAGATGAAATCTCTTCATGATAACAACACTTGGGAACTGATCAAGAAACCTGCTGGAGCCAGGTTTGGTATGTCAAATTCAAAGCCTGTCGTGACTCCGACAAGCCCTCAATTCAAGCTGAGTATAGATCAGTGTCCCAGCACTGATGTTGAAAGAACTTATATGAATAGTATTCCATATGCTAACATAGTAGGCTCTTTGATGTATGCTATGGTCTGCACTAGACTTGACATAGCATATGCAGTAAGTCTTGTAAGCAGGTACATGGCGAATCCTAGAAAGGCTCACTGGCAAGTATTGAAGTGGATTTTAAGGTACATAAATGGGTCTCTGAATAGAGCCCTAATTTATGGTGGAGCCTTGGGTGAAGATAGTAAAGCAGCAATCGAAGGATATGTCGACTCTGATTATGCAGGTTGTATGGATTCCAAAAAATCTATCTCTGGATATGTGTTCACTATGTTTGGAATAGCAATCAGTTGGAAAGCAACACTTCAGAAGGTCGTTGCCTTATCAACCACTGAAGCGGAGTATATTGCCCTAACTGAAGTTGTGAAGGAAGCATTGTGGCTTGAAGGTTTTGCAAAGGAGCCAAAACTTCAAGGTCGAGTTATCAATGTTAAATGTGATAGTCAAAGTGCAATACACCTGTCGAAGAATTCAGCCTATCATGAGCGAACCAAGCACATTAATGTGAGGCTGCATTTCATCAGAGGGGTAATCGAGCGTGGAGAAGTCCAAGTGCTGAAGGTTTCGACAGATCATAATGTTGCTGATATGATCACCAAGACGTTACCCAGTTGCAAGGTTTTCCCACTGTATGCAGTTAATAAAGCTGCATGAAGAAAGCTAGTTTCTTGATGTTATAGAGTTAGATCCAAGGTGGAGATTTGTGAGATGTTGGATCGAACTCTAGTATAGTCGAAGTCTGTTCGCGAGTAATGCGTGTTGTAGTCGAAGTTTGTTCTAACATGCATTAGTAAATATTGCTAGGGTTGTTAGCATGTTGAATTGGGCCTTACTTGTAATCCCAATTGTTTAAGTTAGCTTGTACCCTAAGTTGGCTTGTAATGGGTAATTGTTAAAAAGCCCATTAGGTTAGTGTGCTATTTTTCTTATAAATAGGATGCTAGTTTCTCAATCTTGGTATAAGGAAAAATAGGAAGATAAAATCCTAATTTCAAGGGAGATAGGTTATTTTGTTATTCTTGTATATTTGTAATCTTGTTCTAAGAGAAAGGAAAAAATAGCAGTTTAATAACCAATCATTATTGTTCCTTGTTGTTTTACCTTGTTTTCTTTGTTAACCCTAACCCTTGTGTGTTTCTTGATCATTAAGAAACCGTTTATACTTTGTTTGAAGGTATCCGATTCACAACACACTTTTGTGTCACTAGCCACACTTTCTAGATTTAAAATAGTTTTATTTTGTTTTGAGCATTGTCTCAAAAGTTTAAAAAATTCTTCATGTAATTCAAGAAAAGCATTTTGTAATTCATCATATATAGGACTATCATCAATTTCAGTATTACTAATCTCATGTTCTTCGTCACTTGAATGATGTGATGCCATCAATGCCTTGCTTGCATGATCTTCATCTGAAGATGAACTTATTTCATTGTCATTCCACACTAAATATGATTTATTTGGCTTTTTATCCTCCTTGCTTTTGAATTTAGTTTTTTTTTTCAAATGTAAGGTTCACTCTTGGCATGTCCTATTTTTCCATATTCGGAGCATTTAACCTTCCTTATTAGTGCTTCTTCCTGAATGATCTCCCATTTTCTTTCTTTTCTTAAGAACTTTTCAAACTTTTTTATAAGATCATCATCTTCATCATAAGTGGACTCATCCTCTTGATTGCTATCATGATTTTTTTACTATAGTTTTCAAGGTAATATTTTAAGAATTCTTTTCTTGATATTCATGCTTCTTCAATCTTTCAAGTTATTTCTCATGCTCTTGGATTTTTACGAACAATGTTGTGAAAGTAATTTTGGATAGACTATTCTTTTATGATATCGCCTTTACTTTTATTGGCCATGCCTTTGTTAATGACCTGAGTACTTTTAGATTTAATTCATCATTAGTAAAAGTCTTATCGAGTATCATTGAGTCGTTCGTCAAGTGTGCAAATCTTTTTTGCAAGTCAAGAATTGATTCTCTGGGTTGCATCCTAAACATTTCATATTCTTAAGATAATGTGTTCAATTTTAACCTTTTCACTTCTGTGGTTTCTTCATGAGTGACTTCAAACGTATCCATATCTATTTTGTTGTTTTACAATGAGAGATACGAAAGAATTTCTCCATACCAAGTGATGATTGAAGCATGTTCTCTGCCTTCTTATAAAGTAGGACTTTTTATTATCATCAACATTCCAAGAACTTTTTCTCTTGAATGTACCAATGCCATTAACATCACCCGTGGGAATGAAAATGACCATTCACAACTGCATCCCATAAATAGTTACCTTGTGCCTCAAGATATGCTTGCATGCAAATTTTCTAAAAATCACCATGTTCACCAACAAAGCATGGATGTTTGTTGCCACTACCACCATCACTAAAAAATGGATTAACATAAGACATTTTTACCTAGATGTATGGGCAAGTTACCTTAACTGAATATGATGCCAACTTTAATTATTGAAAGTGCGCAACCTAAGAGGGGGTGAATTAGGTTTCTTAGATTTTTAAAGATTTCGTGTACTTTTCTGGATTCTTGTATTTTTCCAGAATTAGTAAACAGATGAATGAATAAGAAACTAAAAAAATTAAAGTGTTGTAACGTAAAAAGACATATAGAATTATACTAGTTTTCCTTTTCAAACAAGGGTACATCTAGTCCTCTTACACCCCATGAGAGATTTTCACTATTGTTAGATCTTTGTATAAGCGTCACACCAAGACTTCTTCTATAATCTTCTAACAACAACAAAGAAGTACATCACTTCCTTGAATTCTACACACTAATAACTATGATAGATTTTGAATCACCCTGGTTGAAAAGACTATTTTCTCTAACAAATAGAATGACAATCCTTCCTATTTACAAACACCTTTAGAAAGAATAAATACTTTCTAACAAACAAAACTCATTCCACACTTGATGAAAAATAGAGCAAACTGATGAAATAGTATCTAGACAAATTTGGTAGCAGACTTTATCAAATTAAGATTTTGCTATTTTTCTGATATATGAAAATTTTATCTTCTCCTTCAATGAACATATCAAGATGATATTAAGTGCTCACATTTTTTCTCTAAATTTTTTCATATATGAATGAAAGTTATGCAGGAAAAAGTTTTTCTATTAAATATTATAGAAACTTGAAAAGCAGAAAATTATTCACGAAGAAGGAAATTTTGAATTTGAAAAATCCTTCTATTTATAATGCACCAAATACCTTTTGAAAATAAAAAACAATGGTTAAAAAATAATCATGAAACCATTCAATGATATGGAAAGGTTTCATGACCACTTGAGATGAAGATATATGATATTGGTTCAATATTTTTCCAAAACATATAGACGACAATCAATTTATTTGCCATGACAATTGATTGCACATACCCCAATGTTAAAACAATGCAAATTTACATAGTGGCAATCGATTACATCCAGATGAGAATCGATTGTCATGATTTAAAAATGGACTTTTTTGCTGGCAGAGATATATGACAACTGATTGCTTCAGGATGACAATCGATTATCATTCTTTTTTGTTGGTTTTCACTACTAGTATCCGGTCCACTGGTTAGACTAATGCGGTTCGGGAGTATTTTATGACATTAAGTGGTTATAGCCCTCTCCTGATCGCAGTTGCGGGGGATCGAACCATGATCCTCCCTACCAAGTCCAGCGCCAATGATTCTCATGCTTTAGAAAAGGAAAATTTTCTTTCTTAAAAGATGAAACTTGAACCGTCGCATGCTTAAAAGTTTATGATCAATTCTTGAGCACTTAAAGCTTATAACAATTCAATTGCACATTGTACCTTATTTTATGATCCAATTTCATTGAAATTCAAAACTTTTAAGCAAACTTGATTCCTTATTGTCGAATTCATTGTAGCCTTTACAAAGCTAGCTTGACTTGTACTAGGTTATCAAATTAAAAAAAAACCAAGTCCATATTTATTATTTGAATATCTATGACCATTTAACACATTTTCTAAACCAATTTGATCTTTTTAATATTTCTTGGTCATTTATTTAAGTTCAAAAATTTTGGATTCATGATCTTGACATTTATTTCATGTAGAATTTTTGACTTTATATAATTACACTTTTGTGCCACTAGCCACACTTTCTAGATTTAAAATAGTTTTCTTTTGTTTTGAGCATTGTCTCGAAAGTTTAAAAAATTCTTCATGTAATTCATGAAAAGTATTTTGTAATTCACATAAGAAGGACCATAATTAATTTCATAATCACTAACCTTATATTCTTCATTAGTTGAATGATGTAATGCTATTAATGCATTTCTTCCATGATATTCATCTGAAGATAAACTTATTTCATTGTCACCACATACTACATATGCTTTCTTTGATTTTTTGTCCTT
>CAWUDS030004037.1:0-47995 GCA_963859935.3 Lathyrus sativus | reverse complement strand
AATTCTAAATGATTATCATTCTATATATAGACTATGATCACAAAATATATCATCCTATAAGAAGATTATTTCTTTTTATCCCCATTCGAAGAGTTTTCAAGACTTTTACGAGTACCGGTTGAGAAAAATCCACAAGCCAACCAGTGTCAAACACTTGTCTGTACACTTTTGTATTTTAGAATTATCGTTGTCATTGTCTAAAAATTTTTCTCATTATATTCCTTAAGGTATTCCTATAATCATTAATATCAAAATGTCATAGATCCTAAGGTTTGTGTCCATAGGGGAGACGCTTAAGCGCTCCCAGCGTGATGAAGTGATCAGTGCATATTTATGCACTTTCTCCTATATTTTTACTTAGGCATTTATTTACTTTATCTTGATTATTTTTTATGTTTTATTTTGTTTTTATATTTTATTTTATTTTTGGCTTAATTTGATTTCCGCACTTATTTTTCAGCTTTAGCAGTCTGCACGGAAACGATCATAACTGGAGTTCCGGAAATCCGTTTGAGGCGTTCTAAGATTCGCCGGAAAGCTAAGAGAGAGAGCTAAGACTTTCGTGTTGGAGTCGAAGTCAGATTCGGAGCCCAAAATTCCAGAATTCCGTTTGAAGTTACTGCATTAAAATTTTATTTTAGTGTTGGGGTCATGTATTGGGCCTGGGTAATGTTTTCGACCCAATTGGGTTATGACCCGAATTTTCTTTCTTTTTAAAGGAAAAATACTCGTGTTACTGTTCACCTAGTTACATTTTCACGAAAAATACATTCGGAGCTTTGAAAGAAACATGGAGAGCTAATTCCTTAGAGTCGTTCTGCTGTAATCGCGTTCCAACGCTTTGAGGTTTTTACTTAATCAATCTAATTCGTTTCTCTTTAAACACTATTCTATGATTTGCTTTTGCTGAATCTGTTAGCTTATAGAATTGTTTTGATTAAATTCGTATGATTGCATCCTTAGCTTTTATTCGTCGTTACGTCGCTTTGTCGTTAATTCGCGTTTATAGTTTGTGTTTGCTTAATTCACGAAAACTTAATCCGTTTGCTTAATTTGGAATATAGGATTGTTAATCTAGTTTATGTCTTTTGCGCTTGTTAATTGACATAGGAATCGAATAGAGATCGAAATCGCTTAGGAAAATTGTAAGGTATAAACCCTGTGATAAGCCGGAACCGAAAACAGTAGATTGACTTATTTTGATAATCACTTATTTTAACCGCTTAATTGCATTTTCTTTATTTATCCGATCAGAAACCAAACCAACTCCCCCTCCATTTCGAATTTGGTAGATTAATCACATAAAAGAATCCTTGAGACGATATCCGAGTTGAATTGTCGCTGTATTAAGTTTTTCATCAAAAACACTCGTTCTGATCCGCGCAACGACAAGATAATCCATTTCGAAATATAATGAGAATTCTAAATGATTATCATTCTATATATAGGCTATGATCTCAAATATATAATCCTATAAGAAGATTATCTCTTTTTATCCCCATTCGAAGAGTTTTCAAGACATTACGAGTACCGGTTGAGAAAAATCCACAACCAACCAGTGTCAAACACTTGTCTGTACACTTTTGTATTTTAGAATTATCGTTGTTATTGTCTAAAAATCTTTCTCATTATATTCGTTAAGGTATTCCTATAATCATTAATATCAAAATGTCATAGATCCTAAAGTTTGTGTCAATGGGGAGACGCTTAAGCGCTCCCAGCGTGATGAGTGATCAGTGCATATTTATGCACTTGCTCCTATATTTTTACTTAGGCATTTCTTTACTTTATCTTGATTATTTTTATGTTTTATTTTGTTTTTATATTTTATTTTATTTATGGCTTAATTTGATTTCCGCACTTATTTTTCAGCTTTAGCAGTCTGCACGCAAACGATCTTAACTGGAATTGAATAGAGATCGAAATCGCTTAGGAAATTGGTAAGGTGGAAACCCGTGATAAGCCGGAACCGAAAACAGTAGATTGACTTATTTTGATAATCACTTATTTTAACCGCTTTATTGCATTTTCTTTATTTATCCGATCAGAAACCAAACCAACTCCCCCTCCATTTCGAATTTGGTAGATTAATCACATAAAAGAATCCTTGAGACGATATCCGAGTTGAATTGTCGTTGTATTACGTTTTCATCAAAAACACTCGTTTTGATCCGCGCGCGACAACTGATCAATGAGCTAGGCCCTCCACGACAAAGATTTGGATTGGGCCGACCCCGTGTGATGAGCGGGACAGAGCAATATATTCTCTCATCAGTGGAGTACGCAGACATCTTTCTGTAATAAGCCCGCACGTGCACTTTCGGACAGGTGTCCCCTTTATACTTATCAAACGTAGGAGCTTTGAATTTGATTGGCACCCTCAAGCCAGGTACCAGACCCATTTTTGACATGTCTAAGCCCACAACACTTTGGTTCAGGACCCCCTTCATCTGCTCTTCTAGCACTCTGATCTTTTGGGAGTCATCCATCGGCCCTTCGAAACCTCTGCCGGAGAAGGCATCCTCTTGCTGATCCTCTTTCCATATACCATTCCCAGCTCCATACCCATCGAATCCATTATTACGGCCAGCTCTGATCTGATTCATCACCGGGCCTCGTCCTCTGTTACCGTATCCCGGAACAACTCCAGCAGGTCCAAAAGCCATAAACCCAGCGCCGTTTCCATTTCCAAAACCTCCGTAACCCTGATTGGCCACACCATAACCCTCTTGCCCAAAGCCTTGAGCATTGAAACCATATTTCCCAGCGTCATCGAATCCTTGATCGTTGAACCCGAATCCAGCATTACCAAAGCCGTTGCCTCCCATATTATCACCCCAGTTGATATCACCAAGCCCAACGTTATGGACAGCAGTCTCGTTCCCAACTCCGACGTTACCGTTCCCAGCAGTGGTAGCGTTGTTGACATTAGCAGCAGGTATATTGACTACAGGTGGAGCCACTGGCGTGGGAGTGCCATCTCCATGAACAGTATCGACTCGCACAGACTGATGATCCTCGTTACCGTGACCGGCGTTTCTGACCAACAGAGGTTGCACCATGGCTTGCAAATTCTCCTGACCTTTTGCAATAGCTTCCATGGTCTGCATAAAGAGAGCTAGCTTCTCGCGCACATCTTGCATCTCGTTCTGCATTTGATCCATGATTCTTCGACAATTGGTGCGAGTGGAGTATCGATGGGGATGTTGGCTAGCAATTCTGTGAACACCTGGTGAGAAGCAGGAGATGAGATACAATTTCGAACCAGTACCTGCAATGCAAAAATGGATATGCAATATGCTACCAACATATGAATGAAAATGCGAATGCGTATGCACACAGTCAACAGGGATCAAGTGCCCCGGATGAGAAGCCTGAACCATATCAAGAAGTCTCAGATAGACCCTTTAGAAGTCCTCAAACCTTGGTCTTAGATAGATCTAAAACAAAGCTCCAACAATGGTCTCTGACAGACCTCAAACCATAACTCCAACTGGTCTCCAGTAGACCTCAAATCACATCTCCAACTGGTCTCTGACAGACCTCAGAACTATCCACCTGGTCTCTGACAGACCTCATAACACATCTCCAAATGGTCTCTGACAGACCTCATAACTCTCCATACATACCCAGGATCTCGGACCAAGAAACAAACCGGGAGTCTGAAGGTCTAGTTACCTGCATAACCCCAAACCCTCTCACAGATGGATGTCCTAGTAACTGACAAAGGTATGGCATCCTATGCGGTCGTCGGCGTCACAGACTTTCAGGGTTGATGATACGATTCCCAGAAGGAGTGGCATCATCAAATCCTGAAGAGGCCTCACTTAGCCAACTTCCAAATGATCGGTTCTCGGAGTCGACAATTCAGCTGACCAACAACCCCTTCGACCCAAAGGGTAGAAAAAGAAGCCAACCAGAAGAACCTCGTCCGAGTGTAGATTTCATGAGACACTAATGCAAGCAAGGCCGGCACGCGCCCACTACTTTCTACTCTAATTCTAGGTGCACTCAAGCCCAGGTCCGGCTTCTCACTCAATATCAGAACACCCGTCACACCCCAATACAGCAATAATAAACAATATATAAAGCTGAAAATAAAGGTCAGAAATATAAATCCATACAAAATCCTCGACGGGAAAACAAGCGTTAGGATTGACTCTCTTAAGGGATGTTGGATCCCAAATGCATAAGAACTATCGCAGTCCTTAGCAGCCCGGGGACGTTGGATCCCCAACAGAGTCGCCAGCTGTCGCTACTGCGAAAATCGGCGCCGGCTGACAGAAGAGTCGCCACCGTGCGTTATTTATCCCACAGGAGGGAAAGGAAACGCTCGAGGTAAACTTACCGCAAAACGGGGAAAGGTATGGTCGTCGCAACCAAAACCTGGATTCGGGAGTCGGTTACACAAGGGGAAGGTATTAGCACCCCTCACGTCCGTCGTACTCGACGGGATCCACGCTTGTTTTCGGGTATGGATTGTTATTCTATCTAAACTATGGGTCGAGGGTTAAAAAGAAAATAAAATGAAAATAAAAATGACTCGGCAAAGTATCGCACTTTATGCCTACGTATTCTCGCCTGGAACGAGAAATCAGAGTCAACGTAGTTCGCCTACCTACGGGAAAGGAGGGGAAGGTTGCTCGCTAGGATATCGCATCCTATGCCTACGTACTTCCACACAGCATGGAAGATCAGAGCAAACGTAGTTCGGGCCACGGAAGACACAGGCTTGTCTTGGTTGATTTTATTCCTTCTAAAAAAAGTTTTCTTGATTAGCGGTCCCGGCGGACAAAAATGACGTCTTGATGAATTCACATTCTTTTACGGAAGAAGTGTCTTTTATTGTGTTCGAAATCTTTATGGTATTTTTCTGTTGTTTTGAGGTAAGAAGAGAAACAGCAACTCTAAAAACCTAGGGTGGAAAAGGGAATCAAAACTAACCTAATGTTATCATGCATGGGTTAAGACCTAATGTCTATCATGCTCCTCTCTTGCACAGAGAGAAACAGAGATCCTAAGGGAATAGACGGAAACAGAAACAATAGCAGATATATACAGTAAAACAGTAAAATGCATGAATGCAGCAGGGAAAACAGCAAACAATACAGTCAGGAAAACCAATCAATACATCAAGAAATGAAATACAGCAAAATAAACAGCCACAGCAGCTCCGCATCAATACCCATCTTCAAGTCATCTCCAATCAATTACAAGCTTCAGTCAGCAGCAGTCTCTATCTTCACAGTCTTCAAGATAAGATCTTGAGCACCAGTCCTTAGTCTACAATGGCTTTTCTTCAAGTCTCAGGCTCCAGGATGAACATCAATCAACCAGATGAAGTGAACGAATGTTAGACAGTTAATTACCTACCAAGGGTGGTTCATCAACTGTTAACATTAAACAGAAAGTTTTCTCTCAAAAGTTCTATCTTTCAAATACATTCACTGATCCTTCCAAAGGAAGGAGGTGGATATTTGAAAGAGGCTTTGAATCATAGAGAAAGGATAGAGGCAAACAAAGCCATCTATGTTTGTGAATCAAGTTGCTAGACTAAGCTCTTCCTAACCCTAAATCCTATAGTCTTCAACAGTCTTCTAGCAAACAGCATCTTCAATGAAGTTGAACTTGATCTTCCATCTTGAGTCTTCAATGTGCTTCATCCACAAGGTCTTCACAAGGTCCTAAATTCAATCTTCAAAAGTCCATACCCAAAAGAGAAGAAAAAGAAGCAAAACAATACAAACTATGCCCTAAAGGCCACACAAATGATCAATCAATTCAAAAATCAACCAAAAATAGCATATGGTAATATAAATTCCTAATATAAATTCTAGGGGATCCTATTTAACTACCCTTAAGTCCCATATATTCCCCATAGGCTAACTTGTCCTAAAAACCCCAAAAATAAAATGTTGAAGTTCAAGTATACTACTTAAAAACCCTAATTAAACTATCCTAAGTTCAATTATCTAAACTAATCAAATTTTATTCTAAAAAAATCTAGTAATAAATTCTGGGAATACTACAATTCAATATTAATCACCACAAAAAAGAATGGGCAAAAAATCTATTTCTAAGTGTAAGAACAAAAATCTACAAGATCATGTATGAAATAAAACCTTCAAAATATGCATTTATTTGTAAAATATGGAAAAAATGCGAAACAAATATAAAATGCAATTTTTATATTTTTTTAATTTTCTAGACATGTTAAGGAAAATATTAAAAAAAGAATGAGTTAAAAATATACATTTTCCATTTAGTTATGAATTTTTGAAGATGAATGAAACAAACAGGAAAATGAATACGAAATAGAAAGAAATAAGTGGAAGGGGTGCAAATAGAAAGAAATGATAGTTGAAATCATTGGGCCTGGAAATGAGGGGGTGGCGTTAGCGAATCTGGCCCAAGTCTTCATTAAAATTCAGATTAAACTGTGGCCACAGGATCTTTGGTCAAGTCAAATTTTTCCTCTTCATCCAACGGCTCTCCTCTTTCTTCTTCCTCTAGAAACCCTAACCCATGCAACTTCCATATCCATACGTGAATCTTCTAGCCACCATATCTCACTCGTTAAGCCATGAAAATGCACGAAATAAAAACCAAAAATGATCCTCTTCTTGCCCTCTATCCAACCATGTCCATAGTTTCACTTGAAACCCTCTACAATGCACAAACCGAAAACACCAACCCATGGTTCCACCATGAAAGCTTGTTATTCAACCTCAACAAACCATGAAAATAACTATAGCCACGTGTTCTATAGGTTGCACTGAGTACACTATACCATTCCACATGCATTAAAACCTCATATTCCAAGTTCTTTTGGTCTTGCAAGAATGAACACCATATCTTGAAACTTCATGAAATGGTCTTAAACTACTCATGGATGATCCCTAGATTGTCTCTATTGCATATAACTTAACATTACACCCTAACAATGGCTAATCATGGTGATTGGAATCAAAACGTATTCTTACCAAATGGATATGGTGATGGTTGCTATGCCTTGTTTCAGCCTTTGCCAATGGTGCGAAATGATCTTTATATGATGGTGATGATGCTGGTGAAGAGAATTCGTGTTTACACCTCTTGAAAATGCCAATTCGAAGCTTCACGCCTCTTGGAGTGATGAAGAAGAACTCACAATCCAGCCACGATTTGAGGCGCCTTCTTCGTGCTTTTTACTCTACAACAATGGAGGATGATGATGATGATGATAGCTAGCACAAACAATGGAGTTTGGGAGAGATGGGAATCAAAATGCAATTTTGGAGTTATGAGATGAAATATGGTTTGCAAGCAAATAGAATCACCAACCATGGCATGATCTCACCCTTGGGTATTTATGGAAGTGAAAGGAAAGATCTAGAACATATGAGAAGCTTCCAAGGAAGTTCTAGAACTTCTCACGTAATGAGAAATTCAAAAATACTATTTTTAGTAAATCTCATAAAACTCATGATAAGTCTTCAAAATACCCTTATATGAGGTATACATGTGAGAACAAGGCATTTTATGCAAAATTAAGGCTTTGGCAAACAATTTCTCATGGTACCTTAAAGTGCAAGAAACAAATTTACAAAGGAAGTCCAATTTTTAAGCCTAAACTCAAAAATGTGGATAAACCATTGTTTCCAAAATGTTGTTTCCAATCAAAATCATCTATCATATGCCCCATTTTGGATTTGTAGATCTCTCAAACCAAAATCCAATTTCAACTTTTTCAAGTTATATGCCTTTTTAAGTCATTTTCACCATTTTAAAATATCCATGCTCCATGCATTTTCAAACTCTCACAACATCTTATCTAGCCTTAAAATGCCATTTTGAACAACTTTCATGTTTTGAGTTTTTCCATTTGAAGCTTGAAAGTAGGAGTTTTAGGCATTGGCTAAAAAATGACCTATAACTGACAAATGACCAAAATACCCCTGTCTTGTTCAAACCATAAGTTGAGTTCCACAAATCATATGAAGGCATACCATACCTTTTTGGAAAGGGGATACAATGAGGAACAACTCTCATGTTTGTCCAAAGTCCATTTGAATTATTCTTGAGGGTCAAAAGTTTGTCAGAAGACAGTCAACTTTCACAGACAAATTTCAGTGTCATCTGGTGACCCCTAACTTGCAAGAGCCATAACTTGAGTTCTAGAAATCTTCTCAAGGACTTCCACCACTCAAATTAAAGCTAATAACATCCTCTACAAGTCTCATGACCATCATTAGGTGAGATGAGGCTTGTATTTCAACTTATATTCTTTGACAAATCAGTGAAAAACAAGGGATTTTACCCTAGGAACCTTGACTTTTCACCCTCTATTCTTCTTGATTTTTCTTGAGCAGTCTTGGCCTAACAACATATCCTTATTCTCCATGTCAAATGATGAACCCCACATCTCCTCAATAGCCCTCAATGCCTTTCAAACAATCCTTTGACCTAGGGTTGACCCAGGGTTGACCCAGATGAAACCCTAGTTGACTGTCTTCCTCCACAACTCTTGTGACCACACCAATGACTCATTTCCTTCTCCAAATGACTTTCTAAATCCTACAAGATGTCTAGATACTCCCCATGCTCAGCCCATAGCTCACAATTTCTTTGTTGATCCTCATACACCCTTAGTTAGGAGATATACTCAATGCTTGATCTACTGACTTGATAGCTTCCCAATTCTTTCTGATGACTTGAATGAGATGGAATTTGAATAATAACCTCTTGATAGGCCTCTAGAGATGAGAATAATGATTGGTCCCCTGTTGAATGACTTGCTATGCTTATGCTATGCAGATGAGTAACCTATATACATGACTCTATATGCAAATGCTAATGATATTGAAACATAAACCAAGTGAATAAAGTTGGGCAAATTTTAGGGTGCAACAGCTGCCCCTATTCAAGCGACTTGGACCCGATTGGGTGAAGAGCCCGGAGCCTTCAGACACTCGTGGTACGAGACGGTTGAATACTAAGAACCCAGAAATTTGCCAACCGCAGACATAACTGCACCACTGTTTGGGGAATAAGTCTGATTTCAATATTATCTTGTCAATACTGGAGTGAACTGGACGACTTCACTGGGGAAGTATTTCTGTCATGACCCTGCCAACGATACAGGAAAATCACTCTGTCACTATTACAGAAATAACACCGCCATCACTCCGCCACCACTGCGGGAAGATAATTTGAAAAACAACACCGCCATCGCTACGGGTACTACTTTATCATTACTACAGGAAATAACTCCGCCATCGCTACGGGTAATAACTCCTTCACCGTTACAGAAAGATAACACCGCCATCGCTACGGGTACTGACTCCATTACCATTACAAAAAAATAACACTGCCACCACTACGGGACATAACTCCGCCATCACTATGGGACATAACTCTGCCACCACTGCGGGAAATAACTCCGCCACCACTGCGGGAAAATATCATTCAGAAAACCGCATCCGGTTGTCACGGCAACAACTAATCAATTATCTGATAAGAACTGACTTGATTTCGTCCTCAACCACCTGCGTGACGCCACAGGCCTTGAATCCACAATTCATTCCAAATTTTGCTACAATAAGCATGCATCGAGCCAAAGGACCCCGTCGAAAACATAACAGTCTTGACCTTCGTTTGTAGGGAAACAAACAAAATGCTACGTAAAGCGCGAAACAGGCATCCGGTGACTTGAACAAGTTACTCTGTGGGACACATCTCCGACGACACAGATACTTGAACCAATAATTCCGCCGGGAGCCACTCCGTTAGCACGGGTAATGATTCTGCCAATCACCGATAATAATTCCTTTGACAAAAGGTAACAACTCCATCGACCAGGATAACAAACTGCCTCAAACAAGGCATAATAACTCCTCAAACCAGGGTGTAACTCCCTCAACCAGGGATATAACTCCTTCAACCAGGGATATAATTCCTTCAACCAGGAATATAGCTCCTTCAACCGGGAATATAACTCCTTCAACCAGGGATATAATTCCTTCAACCAGGAATATAGCTCCT
Organism: Lathyrus sativus; assembly: GCA_963859935.3. Classification (NCBI taxonomy): domain Eukaryota; kingdom Viridiplantae; phylum Streptophyta; class Magnoliopsida; order Fabales; family Fabaceae; genus Lathyrus; species Lathyrus sativus. The sequence continues at coordinate 37,972 of CAWUDS030004037.1, read as the reverse complement.
TCAACCAGGATATAGCTCCTTCAACCGGGGTATAACTCCTTCAACCAGGGATATAACTCCTTCAACCAGGGATATAATTCCTTCAACTAGGAATATAACTCCTTCAACCAGGGATATAATTCCTTCAACCAGGAATATAACTCCTTCAACCAGGATATAACTCCTTCAACCAGGGTATAAATCCTTCAACCAGGGTATAAATCCTTCAACCAGGATATAATTCCTTCAACCAGGATATAGCTCCCTCAACCAGGATATAACTCCTTCAACCAGGGTATAACTCCTTCAACCAGGGTATAACTCCCTCAACCAGGGTATAACTCCCTCAACCAGGATATAACTCCCTCAACCAGGACATAACTCCTTCAACCAGGATATAACTCCTTCAACCAGGATATAACTCCTTCAACCAGGGTATAACTCCTTCAACCAGGGTATAAATCCTTCAACCAGGATATAATTCCTTCAACCAGGATATAGCTCCCTCAACCAGGATATAACTCCTTCAACCAGGGTATAACTCCTTCAACCAGGATATAGCTCCTTCAACCGGGGTATAACTCCTTCAACCAGGGATATAACTCCTTCAACCAGGGATATAATTCCTTCAACTAGGAATATAACTGACGACAGCCGTCTATTTCGACGGCAGGTAGTACTTTCAAGATTTTCAATACTGACATGACAACAGTCTGAAGAGAAACTCAACCAAGCAACTCTGATGGGGAAGAAACTCTACTGGGGAAATCACGGCGATAACTCCAAAAATCTGAACTATGAAATCTTGTAATGCCGACATAACAGCGACCTGAGAAGGACTCAGCTGGGGAAAAGAGAAACTCAACCAAGAAACTCTGCTAGGGGTCCACATGATAGGACGAACACGATCACTGCTCACCTTGCGCCACAAATCCGGCTATCCGAACATCTCCCTGAATCATAATCTCAATTATCTGCAGGGGAAAACGAACATCTGAAACCAACGAGGTAACCCACCTGGTTTATGTTTCGTATGCGTATGCATATGTTTGACTCTTTCTATGGCGTAATGCCCCATTCAGGATGGAAATACTACTCATTGAAATACAATTATGATGCAAATATGATGCTGTATGCAATATGCTAATGCAGGCTCGGGCTGCTGGAGAAAGTCGGGTACAGAAAACCACTTCAGCAAAATAAATGCTGAAGACGAAACCAACTCCGCTGGGGATAAACCGGATATCACAGAATTATTCCAGCAAAATAAATGCTGGCAAAGTGAACTCGACTCTGTTGAGGGATTTGGAACTTAACCGAACACCTCGTTGAAGTAACACCCTGCTGGGGAATATAACTCTGCTGGGGAATAGCAGGTGTGCCAAGTATGATTGGACTTCTCTGGGGATAGCTCACCCGTGCCACTGAAAAACTGGACTTTTGTTGGAGAAAGTAAACGGAGTCTTCCTGCGTACTGATGACGATTGGATTTGGAAACTGATGCGCCAACACGGATGGGCCTCACAGTGATCGCCAACATGGATTTGGGTGCAGAATCAGAAGACCGTAGCATGACTTCCCGACATTCGTCTTACACTTTAAGATTGACTGAATCTGCTCGAATAGCTCTGAGTAGCTCTGAGGATACGGAGAAGAACAATTCCTTCGCTTCTGATATGCCCCGGTCGGTGGGACCTCTGTGGGGATAGTCCTCAAAAGGGAATCTGAACATTTGTACCCCATTGGTCCGATATGAACTGCCCCAACATTCTGAACTTCGGAGAAATGCTTCACACCAAATGCTTCTCGAATAAAGATTAACTTCTGCGCTCTTAAGATAGCCTGCCCCTGATTGCAATGATCTCGCCCCTGACTAGCTGATCCAGAGCAGTACCTCCAACTACGAGAGATTTACCGAATCTCGACCTGATTGCCCCAGAGTAACTGTCTTTGAATGGCTGACCTGACTGGGGAGCACTTAATGGCTTGCCCCGGCTTGCGGAGCATTCGGGCGCTCTGCATTCTATCCTGACTATACCTTTCCACTGTAGGAAACTTTCCTGCTGTCAAGCGCTTACTCGCAAATAAAACAAGTTGTTCTGCGTAAAGGACATACTAATGCAACACATATGACAGCTTTGACATCCAATCTGTTCACGGTTTATGGCATAAAATGCACAAAACATTTATCAAAAATATCAACATCAGTATCAACATGGTAAGAGGAACCCTTTTAGGAGTCAAAATCGACGCGACCTTTACCGAAGTATGCTTTCGAAATGACCTGCTTCAATTAGGACTTTTGAAGGTTGTAACGTGGTCAGGTTCGCAGTTTTGAAAGAAAGGATAAAGGCTCAAAGTTTATTTTTAACCCACCCATTCTCCTTGATGTTCTCCGATCCTATGTTCAGCTAATTCGACCTTAGCGCTTACCTCTCAGAGGCTGAAAAATAGGAATGATAGTTCGAGAAACCTTTGGATTTTGGAGTGACAGCCACTCATTCTCCGCCCTCGGCATTTGAGGTCACACGACTCACATTTGATTTGAGGATTTTTCTTTTCTTTCATTTTTCATATCCCTAACTTTTGCCTGGACTGACTCTTTTGAGTTCTTTTGGTTTTTAAGTCCAGCGGGATGCCCTCATTTTTGCCTAAGTCAATTGTTTTCTTTTCTTGACTTAGCGGGCTTTTGATTCTTTTCACTTTTCGTTTTTTCCTTTTGAACAAGTCGTGTGACGCTGGTTTGTCTGACTTTTTGTGGAATGATGTGACTGTTTCACTCTTGGGTTGGCGAACCTTAACCATCGTGGTTTTTTAGGCACGACCCATATGGGTGTGATTTATCCTCGAACGAACACTCCTTTTGCAACTTGAACGCTCGGTCAAATTAGCTAACACCTACCCTGCCCCAGGTTAAAATTGAGGGTTTTTCATTTGCAGAAAGAAACTCCTACTACAAGGCTCAAAGGGGTTTACAAGGGATTATCTTCCTTATATCTCCGGTGTTTAGGGATTTGAAACAATGCCTGTACATCATCAACAGGTTTTATTTCAAAAGCATACAATCGGAATTTTGCACGTCGTTCACTTTCGTCATCCTCCCCAGATCCTTCTTAACCAGGTGTTGGACATTTGTAAAAACAATTAGTGAACACGAATGGATTTAATCAAAACATGCATATTTATTTCATTATCATCAATTGAGTGAAAACAACAAGTTTTACAAACAAGCTTGCAATTTAAACAGGAAAGAAACTACAAACGTAAAGAAATGACAAGATAAAACAAAGAAAAATGCCAGCTTCCGAGAACCGGGCTTTCACATCTGTCCTGCTGCTGAACCAGCTATCTTCACAATCAGTTGTTAGAGGCAGCCTGCCATTATTCTGATCTACTTTTAACGGCCCACCCGAACTATAGAACTCCTCTTTGTCCACCATACTCTAGCCTATTCATGGTTTGGCATTGGTTGTCGTGTAATATTGGGCCCTTCCGTACCAAAATTAATAACAACGCTATAAATCAAATCTTGCACTTTATGCTTGAAAGCGTGGCAGTTTTCGATATTATGGTCGGGTGCCCCAGAGTGGAATTCACAATGCTCATTAGCGTTATAACTGGGTGGGGGGATCCCTGTCGGAGGAGCCATCGTTCTTTTCTCGACCAACTGTAACCGTAACAAATTCTGAAGAAGCTCAGCGTACGACATTGGCGGCGGATCAAATACCCTTTTCGGCTTCCCATTCTGAATTCTTCGCTGAGCCGGATGTTGTTGGCCCTGCTGCTGCGGCTGTTGCTGATGTTGCGCGGGGATTGTCACACCTGCAACTTGTTGCGGTTGGTATTGCCTCCATCCCCTATTTCTTCCCCGAGAGCTACATACCGAATTGGCATCTTCCTGTTTTCTACCCCCGAAAGCTTTCTTATTGCTTCCAGCTGAAGTAGGCTCCCCTGCTTGGAACCTTCCTACCTTAATGTTATTTTCAATCTTCTCCCCCATCAGAACTAAGTCTGAGAAACTGGCCAAAGATGTGTGAAACAACTTGTCGTAAAACACGCCGGTGAATGTTCCAATGAACATGTCATTCATTTCCTTGTCTTCTAAAGGAGGGCGGACCCTGGCAGCCATGTCGCGCCATCTTTGCGCGTACTCTTTAAAGCTCTCGTCCTTTTTCTGAGACAACCCTGTCAATTGGACCCGATTGGGCGCCAAGTCGCTGTTATACTTGTAGTGAGCTACAAATGCCTCTGCTAGCTGCTTCCATGTCTTGATATTAGTTGGCTCCAATCCCATATACCACTCTAGGGAAGGGCCTGACAAACTATCTTGAAAGAAATGCATTAGCATTCTCTCATCAGTGGAGTACGCAGACATCTTTCTGTAATAAGCCCGCACGTGCACTTTCGGACAGGTGTCCCCTTTATACTTATCAAACGTAGGAGCTTTGAATTTGATTGGCACCCTCAAGCCAGGTACCAGACCCATTGTTGACATGTCTAAGCCCACAGCACTTTGGTTCAGGACCCCCTTCATCTGCTCTTCTAGCACTCTGATCTTCTGGGAGTCATCCATCGGCCCTTCGAAACCTCCGCCGGAGAAGGCATCCTCTTGCTGATCCTCTTTCCAGATACCATTCCCAGCTCCATACCCATCGAATCTATTATTACGGCCAGCTCTGATCTGATTCATCACCGGGCCTCGTCCTCTGTTACCGTATCCCGGAACAACTCCAGCAGGTCCAAAAGCCATAAACCCAGCGCCGTTTCCATTTCCAAAACCTCCGTAACCCTGATTGGCCACACCATAACCCTCTTGCCCAAAGCCTTGAGCATTGAAACCATATTTCCCAGCGTCATCGAATCCTTGATCGTTGAACCCGAATCCAGCATTACCAAAGTCGTTGCCTCCCATATTATCACCCCAGTTGATATCACCAAGCCCAATGTTATGGACAGCAGTCTCGTTCCCAACTCCGATGTTACCGTTCCCAGCAGTGGTAGCGTTGTTGACATTAGCAGCAGGTATATTGACTACAGGTGGAGCCACTGGCGTGGGAGTGCCATCTCCATGAACAGTATCGACTCGCACAGACTGATGATCCTCGTTACCGTGACCGGCGTTTCTGACCAACAGAGGTTGCACCATGGCTTGCAAATTCTCCTGACCTTTTGCAATAGCTTCCATGGTCTGCATAAAGAGAGCTAGCTTATCGCGCACATCTTGCATCTCGTTCTGCATTTGATCCATGATTCTTCGACAATTGGTGCGAGTGAAGTATCGATGGGGATGTTGGCTAGCGATTCTGTGAACACCTGGTGAGAAGCAGGAGATGAGATACAATTTCGAACCAGTACCTGCAATGCAAAAATGGATATGCAATATGCTACCAACATATGAATGAAAATGCGAATGCGTATGCACACAGTCAACAGGGATCAAGTGCCCCGGCTGAGAAGCCTGAACCATATCAAGAAGTCTCAGATAGACCCTTCAGAAGTCCTCAAACCTTGGTCTCAGATAGATCTAAAACAAAGCTCCAACAATGGTCTCTGACAGACCTCAAACCATAACTCCAACTGGTCTCCAGTAGACCTCAAATCACATCTCCAACTGGTCTCTGACAGACCTCAGAACTATCCACCTGGTCTCTGACAGACCTCATAACACATCTCCAAATGGTCTCTGACAGACCTCATAACTCTCCATACATACCCAGGATCTCGGACCAAGAAACAAACCGGGAGTCTGAAGGTCTAGTTACCTGCATAACCCCAAACCCTCTCACAGATGGATGTCCTAGTAACTGACAAAGGTATGGCATCTTATGCGATCGTCGGCGTCACAGACTTTCAGGGTTGATGATACGATTCCCAGAAGGAGTGGCATCATAAAATCCTGAAGAGGCCTCACTTAGCCAACTTCCAAATGATCGGTTCCCGGAGTCGACAATTCAGCTGACCAACAACCCCTTCGACCCAAAGGGTAGAAAAAGAAGCCAACCAGAAGAACCTCGTCCGAGTGTAGATTTCATGAGACACTAATGCAAGCAAGGCCGGCACGCGCCCACTACTTTCTACTCTAATTTTAGGTGCACTCAAGCCCAGGTCTGGCTTCTCACTCAATATCAAAACACCCGTCACACCCCAATACAGCAATAATAAACAATATATAAAGCTGAAAATAAAGGTCAGAAATATAAATCCATACAAAATCCTCGACGGGAAAACAAGCGTTAGGATTGACTCTCTTAAGGGACGTTGGATCCCAAATGCATAAGAACTATCGCAGTCCTTAGCAGCCAGGGGACGTTGGATCCCCAGCAGAGTCGCCAGCTGTCGCTACTGCGAAAATCGGCGCCGGCTGACAGAAGAGTCGCCACCGTGCGTTATTTATCCCACAGGAGGGAAAGGAAACGCTCGAGGTAAACCTACCGCAAAACGGGGAAAGGTATGGTCGTCGCAACCAAAACCTGGATTCGGGAGTCGGTTACGCAAGGGGAAGGTATTAGCACCCCTCACGTCCGTCGTACTCGACGGGATCCACGCTTGTTTTCGGGTATGGATTGTTATTATATCTAAACTATGGGTCGAGGGTTAAAAAGAAAATAAAATGAAAATAAAAATGACTCGGCAAAGTATCGCACTTTATGCCTACGTATTCTCGCCTGGAACGAGAAATCAGAGTCAACGTAGTTCGCCTACCTACGGGAAAGGAGGGGAAGGTTGCTCGCTAGGATATCGCATCCTATGCCTATGTACTTCCACACAGCATGGAAGATCAGAGCAAACGTAGTTCGGGCCACGGAAGACACAGGCTTGTCTTGGTTGATTTTATTCCTTCTAAAAAAAGTTTTCTTGATTAGCGGTCCCGGCGGACAAAAATGACGTCTTGATGAATTCACATTCTTTTACGGAAGAAGTGTCTTTTATTGTGTTCGAAATCTTTATGGTATTTTTCTGTTGTTTTGAGGTAAGAAGAGAAACAGCAACTCTAAAAACCTAGGGTGGAAAAGGGAATCAAAACTAACCTAATGTTATCATGCATGGGTTAAGACCTAATGTCGATCATGCTCCTCTCTTGCACAGAGAGAAACAGAGATCCTAAGGGAATAGACGGAAACAGAAACAATAGCAGATATATACAGTAAAACAGTAAAATGCATGAATGCAGCAGGGAAAACAGCAAACAATACAGTCAGGAAAACCAATCAATACATCAAGAAATGAAATACAGCAAAATAAACAGCCACAGCAGCTCCGCATCAATACCCATCTTTAAGTCATCTCCAATCAATTACAAGCTTCAGTCAGCAGCAGTCTCTATCTTCACAGTCTTCAAGATAAGATCTTGAGCACCAGTCCTTAGTCTACAATGGCTTTTCTTCAAGTCTCAGGCTCCAGGATGAACATCAATCAACCAGATGAAGTGAACGAATGTTAGACAGTTAATTACCTACCAAGGGTGGTTCATCAACTGTTAACATTAAACAGAAAGTTTTCTCTCAAAAGTTCTATCTTTCAAATACATTCACTGATCCTTCCAAAGGAAGGAGGTGGATATTTGAAAGAGGCTTTGAATCATAGAGAAAGGATAGAGGCAAACAAAGCCATCTATGTTTGTGAATCAAGTTGCTAGACTAAGCTCTTCCTAACCCTAAATCCTATAGTCTTCAACAGTCTTCTAGCAAACAGCATCTTCAATGAAGTTGAACTTGATCTTCCATCTTGAGTCTTCAATGTGCTTCATCCACAAGGTCTTCACAAGGTCCTAAATTCAATCTTCAAAGGTCCATACCCAAAAGAGAAGAAAAAGAAGCAAAACAATACAAACTATGCCCTAAAGGCCACACAAATGATCAATCAATTCAAAAATCAACCAAAAATAGCATATGGTAATATAAATTCCTAATATAAATTCTAGGGGATCCTATTTAACTACCCTTAAGTCCCATATATTCCCCATAGGCTAACTTGTCCTAAAAACCCCAAAAATAAAATGTTGAAGTTCAAGTATACTACTTAAAAACCCTAATTAAACTATCCTAAGTTCAATTATCTAAACTAATCAAATTTTATTCTAAAAAAATCTAGTAATAAATTCTGGGAATACTACAATTCAATATTAATCACCACAAAAAAGAATGGGCAAAAAATATATTTCTAAGTGTAAGAACAAAAATCTACAAGATCATGTATGAAATAAAACCTTCAAAATATGCATTTATTTGTAAAATATGAAAAAAATGCGAAACAAATATAAAATGCAATTTTTATATTTTTTTAATTTTCTAGACATGTTAAGGAAAATATTAAAAAAAGAATGAGTTAAAAATATGCATTTTCCATTTAGTTATGAATTTTTGAAGATGAATGAAACAATCAGGAAAATGAATACGAAATAGAAAGAAATAAGTGGAAGGGGTGCAAATAGAAAGAAATGATAGTTGAAATCATTGGGCCTGGAAATGAGGGGGGTGGCGTTAGCGAATCTGGCCCAAGTCTTCATTAAAATTCAGATTAAACTGTGGCCACAGGATCTTTGGTCAAGTCAAATTTTTCCTCTTCATCCAACGGCTCTCCTCTTTCTTCTTCCTCTAGAAACCCTAACCCATGCAACTTCCATATCCATACGTGAATCTTCTAGCCACCATATCTCACTCGTTAAGCCATGAAAATGCACGAAATAAAAACCAAAAATGATCCTCTTCTTGCCCTCTATCCAACCATGTCCATAGTTTCACTTGAAACCCTCTACAATGCACAAACCGAAAACACCAACCCATGGTTCCACCATGAAAGCTTGTTATTCAACCTCAACAAACCATGAAAATAACTATAGCCACGTGTTCTATAGGTTGCACTGAGTACACTATACCATTCCACATGCATTAAAACCTCATATTCCAAGTTCTTTTGGTCTTGCAAGAATGAACACCATATCTTGAAACTTCATGAAATGGTCTTAAACTACTCATGGATGATCCCTAGATTGTCTCTATTGCATATAACTTAACATTACACCCTAACAATGGCTAATCATGGTGATTGGAATCAAAACGTATTCTTACCAAATGGATATGGTGATGGTTGCTATGCCTTGTTTCAGCCTTTGCCAATGGTGCGAAATGATCTTTATATGATGGTGATGATGCTGGTGAAGAGAATTCGTGTTTACACCTCTTGAAAATGCCAATTCGAAGCTTCACGCCTCTTGGAGTGATGAAGAAGAACTCACAATCCAGCCACGATTTGAGGCGCCTTCTTCGTGCTTTTTACTCTACAACAATGGAGGATGATGATGATGATGATAGCTAGCACAAACAATGGAGTTTGGGAGAGATGGGAATCAAAATGCAATTTTGGAGTTATGAGATGAAATATGGTTTGCAAGCAAATAGAATCACCAACCATGGCATGATCTCACCCTTGGGTATTTATGGAAGTGAAAGGAAAGATCTAGAACATATGAGAAGCTTCCAAGGAAGTTCTAGAACTTCTCACGTAATGAGAAATTCAAAAATACTATTTTTAGTAAATCTCATAAAACTCATGATAAGTCTTCAAAATACCCTTATATGAGGTATACATGTGAGAACAAGGCATTTTATGCAAAATTAAGGCTTTGGCAAACAATTTCTCATGGTACCTTAAAGTGCAAGAAACAAATTTACAAAGGAAGTCCAATTTTTAAGCCTAAACTCAAAAATGTGGATAAACCATTGTTTCCAAAATGTTGTTTCCAATCAAAATCATCTATCATATGCCCCATTTTGGATTTGTAGATCTCTCAAACCAAAATCCAATTTCAACTTTTTCAAGTTATATGCCTTTTTAAGTCATTTTCACCATTTTAAAATATCCATGCTACATGCATTTTCAAACTCTCACAACATCTTATCTAGCCTTAAAATGCCATTTTGAACAACTTTCATGTTTTGAGTTTTTCCATTTGAAGCTTGGAAGTAGGAGTTTTAGGCATTGGCTAAAAAATGACCTATAACTGACAAATGACCAAAATACCCCTGTCTTGTTCAAACCATAAGTTGAGTTCCACAAATCATATGAAGGCATACCATACCTTTTTGGAAAGGGGATACAATGAGGAACAACTCTCATGTTTGTCCAAAGTCCATTTGAATTATTCTTGAGGGTCAAAAGTTTGTCAGAAGACAGTCAACTTTCACAGACAAATTTCAGTGTCATCTGGTGACCCCTAACTTGCAAGAGCCATAACTTGAGTTCTAGAAATCTTCTCAAGGACTTCCACCACTCAAATTAAAGCTAATAACATCCTCTACAAGTCTCATGACCATCATTAGGTGAGATGAGGCTTGTATTTCAACTTATATTCTTTGACAAATCAGTGAAAAACAAGGGATTTTACCCTAGGAACCTTGACTTTTCACCCTCTATTCTTCTTGATTTTTCTTGAGCAGTCTTGGCCTAACAACATATCCTTATTCTCCATGTCAAATGATGAACCCCACATCTCCTCAATAGCCCTCAATGCCTTTCAAACAATCCTTTGACCTAGGGTTGACCCAGGGTTGACCCAGATGAAACCCTAGTGGACTGTCTTCCTCCACAACTCTTGTGACCACACCAATGACTCATTTCCTTCTCCAAATGACTTTATAAATCCTCCAAGATGTCTAGATACTCCCCATGCTCAGCCCATAGCTTACAATTTCTTTGTTGATCCTCAGACACCCTTAGTTAGGAGATATACTCAATGCTTGATCTACTGACTTGATAGCTTCCCAATTCTTTCTGATGACTTGAATGAGATGGAATTTGAATAATAACCTCTTTATAGGCCTCTAGAGATGAGAATAATGATTGGTCCCCTGTTGAATGACTTGCTATGCTTATGCTATGCAGATGAGTAACCTATATACATGACTCTATATGCAAATGCTAATGATATTGAAACATAAACCAAGTGAATAAAGTTGGGCAAATTTTAGGGTGCAACACATATTTATGCACTTTCTCTTATATTTTTACTTATGCATTTCTTTACTTTATCTTGATTATTTTTTTGTTTTATTTTGTTTTTATATTTTATTTTATTTTTGGCTTAATTTGATTTCCGCACTTATTTTTCAGCTTTAGCAGTCTGCACAGAAACGATCATAACTGGAGTTCCGGAAATCCGTTTGAGGCGTTCTAAAATTCGCCGGAAAGCTTAGAGAGAGAGCTACGACTTTCGTGTTGGAGTCAAAGTCAGATTCGGAGCTCAAAATTCCAGAATTCCGTTTGAAGTTACTGCATTAGAATTTTATTTTAGTGTTGGGTCATGTATTGGGCCTGGGTTATGTTTTCGACCCAGTTGGGTTATGACCCGAATTTGCTTTCTTTTTAAAGGAAAAATACTCGTGTTACTGTTCACCTAGTTACATTTTCACGAAAAATACATTCGGAGCTTTGAGAGAACCATGGAGAGCTAATTCCTTACAGTCATTCTACTGTAATCGCGTTCCAACGCTTTGAGGTTTTTACTTTATCAATCTAATTCGTTTCTCTTTAAACACTATTCTATGAATTGCTTTGGCTTAATCTGTTAGTTTATAGAATTGTTTTGATTAAATTCATATGATTGCATCCTTAGCTTTTATTCGTCGTTACGTCGCTTTGTCGTTAATTCCCGTTTATTATTCGTGTTTGCTTAATTCACGAAAACTTAATCCGTTTGCTTAATTTGGAATATAGGATTGTTAATCTAGTTTATGTCTTTTGCGCTTGTTAATTGACATAGGAATCGAATAGAGATCGAAATTGCTTAGGAAATTGGTAAGGTAGAAACCCGTGATAAGCCGAAACCGAAAACATTAGATTGACTTATTTTGATAATCACTTATTTTAACCGCTTAATTGCATTTTCTTTATTTATCCGATCAGAAACCAAACCAACTCCCCCTCCATTTCGAATTTGGTAGATTAATCACATAAAAGAATCCTTGAGATGATATCCGAGTTGAATTGTCGTTGTATTACGTTTTCATCAAAAACACTCGTTCTGATCCGCGCGCGACAATTTATCAATGAGCTAGGCCCTCCACGACGGAGAGATGGATTGGGCCGACCCCGTGTGATGAGTGGGACAGAGCAATATATATATATATATATATATATATATATATATATATATATATATATATATATATATATATATATATATATATATATATATATATATATATATATATATATATATATATATATATATATATATATATATATATATATATATATATATATATATATATATATATATATATATATATATATATATATATATATATATATATATATATATATATATATATATATATATATATATATATATATATATATATATATATATATATATATATATATATATATATATATATATATATATATATATATATATATATATATATATATAAGAATCTTAATCGGTTGAGTAAGTAAATAAAATAATTAATTATATTTAATAATTAATTATTTAATTGAATATGTGCTTAAATATAAGTGGATGTCAAGATAATCCATTTCGACATAATGAGAATTCTAAATGATTATCATTCTATATATAGACTATGATCTCAAATATATCATCCTATAAGAAGATTATTTCTTTCTATCCCCATTCGAAGAGTTTTCAAGACATTACGAGTACCGGTTGAGAAAAATCCACAAGCCAACCAGTGTCAAACACTTGTCTGTACACTTTTGTATTTTAGAATTATCGTTGTCATTGTCTAAAAATTTTTCTCATTATATTCATTAAGGTATTCCTATAATCATTAATATCAAAATGTCATAGATCCTAAGGTTTATGTCCATGGGGAGACGCTTAAGCGCTCCCAGCGTGATGAGTGATCAGTGCATATTTATGCACTTTCTCCTATATTTTTACTTAGGCATTTCTTTACTTTATCTTGATTATTTTTATGTTTTATTTTATTTTTATATTTTATTTTATTTATGGCTTAATTTGATTTTCGCACTTATTTTTCAGCTTTAGCAGTCTGCACGGAAACGATCATAACTGGAGTTCCGGAAATCCGTTTGAGGCGTTCTAAAATTCGCCAGAAAGCTAAGAGAGAGAGCTACGACTTTCGTGTTGGAGTCGAAGTCAGATTCGGAGCCCAAAATTCCAGAATTCCGTTTGAAGTTACTGCATTAGAATTTTATTTTAGTGTTGGGTCATGTATTGGGCCTGGGTTATGTTTTCGACCCAGTTGGGTTATGACCCGAATTTGCTTTCTCTTTAATGGAAAAACACTCGTGTTACTGTTCACCTAGTTACGTTTTCACGAAAAATAAATTCGGAGCTTTGAGAGTACCATGGAGAGCTAATTCCTTAGAGTCTTTCTGCTGTAATCGCGTTCCGACGCTTTGAGGTTTTTACTTTATCAATCTAATTCGTTTCTCTTTAAACACTATTCTATGAATTGCTTTTGCTTAATCTGTTAGTTTATAGAATTGTTTTGATTAAATTCGTATGATTGCATCCTTAGCTTTTATTCGTCGTTACTTCGCTTTGTCGTTAATTCGCGTTTATAATTCGTGTTTGCTTAATTCACGAAAACTTAATCCGTTTGCTTAATTTGGAATATAGGATTGTTAATCTAGTTTATGTCTTTTGCGCTTGTTAATTGACATAGGAATCGAATAGAGATAGAAATCGCTTAGGAAATTGGTAAGGTAGAAACCCGTGATAAGCCGGAACCGAAAACAGTAGATTGAATTATTTTGATAATCACTTATTTTCACCGCTTAATTGCATTTTCTTTATTTATCCGATCAGAAACCAAACCAACTCCCCCTCCATTTCGAATTTGGTAGATTAATCACATAAAAGAATCCTTGAGACGATATCCGAGTTGAATTGTCGCTGTATTACGTTTTCATCAAAAACACTCGTTTTGATCCGCGAGCGACAACTGATCAATGAGCTAGGCCCTCCACGACGGAGAGATGGATTAGGCCGACCCCGTGTGATGAGCGGGACAGAGCAATATATATATATATATATATATATATATATATATATATATATATATATATATATATATATATATATATATATATATATATATATATATATATATATATATATATATATATATATATATATATATATATATATATATATATATATATATATATATATATATATATATATATATATATATATATATATATATATATATATATATATATATATATATATATATATATATATATATAAGAATCTTAATCGGTTGAGTAAGTAAATAAAATAATTAATTATATTTAATAATTAATTATTTAATTGAATATGTGCTTAAATATAAGTGGATGTCAAGATAATCTATTTCGAAATAATGAGAATTCTAAATGATTATCATTCTATATATAGACTATGATCTCAAATATATCATCCTATAAGAAGATTATTTCTTTCTATCCCCATTCGAAGAGTTTTCAAGACATTACGAGTACCGGTTGAGAAAAATCCACAAGCCAACCAGTGTCAAACACTTGTCTGTACACTTTTGTATTTTAGAATTATCGTTGTCATTGTCTAAAAATTTTTCTCATTATATTCATTAAGGTATTCCTATAATCATTAATATCAAAATGTCATAGATCGTAAGGTTTGTGTCCATGGGGAGACGCTTAAGCGCTCCCAGCGTGATGAGTGATCAGTGCATATTTATGCACTTTCTCCTATATTTTTACTTAGGCATTTCTTTACTTTATCTTGATTATTTTTATGTTTTATTTTGTTTTTACATTTTATTTTGTTTTTGGCTTAATTTGATTTCCGCACTTATTTTTCAGCTTTAGCAGTCTGCACGGAAACGATCATAACTAGTGTTCCGGAAATCCGTTTGAGGCGTTCTAAAATTCGCCGTAAAGCTAAGAGAGAGAGCTACGACTTTCGTGTTGGAGTCGAAGTCAGATTCGGAGCCCAAAATTCCAGAATTCCGTTTGAAGTTACTGCATTAGAATTTTATTTTAGTGTTGGGTCATGTATTGGGCCTGGGTTATGTTTTCGACCCAGTTGGGTTATGACCTGAATTTGCTTTCTTTTTAAAGGAAAAATACTCGTGTTACTGTTCACCTAGTTACATTTTCACGAAAAATACATTCGGAGCTTTGAGAGAACCATGGAGAGCTAATTCCTTAGAGTCATTCTGCTGTAATCGCGTTCCAACGCTTTGAGGTTTTTACTTTATCAATCTAATTCGTTTCTCTTTAAACACTATTCTATGAATTGCTTTTGCTTAATCTGTTAGTTTATAGAATTGTTTTGATTAAATTCGTATGATTGCATCCTTACCTTTTATTCGTCGTTACGTCGCTTTGTCGTTAATTCGCGTTTATAATTCGTGTTTGCTTAATTCACGAAAACTTAATCCGTTTGCTTAATTTGGAATATAGGATTGTTAATCTAGTTTATGTCTTTTGCGCTTGTTAATTGACATAGGAATCGAATAGAGATCGAAATCGCTTAGGAAATTGGTAAGGTAGAAACCCGTGATAAGCCGGAACCGAAAACAGTAGATTGACTTATTTTGATAATCACTTATTTTAACCGCTTGATTGCATTTTCTTTATTTATCCGATCAGAAACCAAACCAACTCCCCCTCCATTTCGAATTTGGTAGATTAATCACATAAAAGAATCCTTGAGACGATATCCGAGTTGAATTGTCGTTGTATTACGTTTTCATCAAAAACACTCGTTTTGATCCGCGAGCGACAACTGATCAATGAGCTAGGCTCTCTACGGCGGAGAGATGGATTGGGCCGACCCCGTGTGATGAGCGGGACCGAGCAATATATATATTTTTATGTTTTATTTTGTTTTTATATTTTATTTTATTTTTGGCTTAATTTGAATTCCGCACTTATTTTTCAGCTTTAGGAGTGTGCACGGAAACGATCATAACTGGAGTTCCGGAAATCCGTTTGAGGCATTCTGAAAATCGCCGGAAAGCTAAGAGAGAGAGCTACGACTTTTGTGTGGGAGTCGAAGTCAGATTCGGAGCCCAAAATTCCAGAATTCCGTTTGAAGTTACTGCATTAGAATTTTATTTTAGTGTTGGGTCATGTATTGGGCCTGAGTTATGTTTTCGACCCAGTTGGGTTATGACCCGAATTTGCTTTCTTTTTAAAGGAAAAGTGCTCGTGTTACTGTTCACCTAGTTACATTTTCACGAAAAATACATTCGGAGCTTTGAGAGAATCATGGAGAGCTAATTCCTTAGAGTCATTCTGTTGTAATCGCGTTCCAACGCTTTGAGGTTTTTACTTTATCAATCTAATTCGTTTCTCTTTAAACACTATTCTATAATTGCTTTTGCTTAATTTGGTAGTTTATAGAATTGTTTTGATTAAATTCGTATGATTGCATCCTTAGCTTTTATTCGCCGTTACGTCGCTTTGTCGTTAATTCGCGTTTATAATTCGTGTTTGCTTAATTCACGAAAACTTAATCCGTTTGCTTAATTTGAAATATAGGATTGTTAATCTAGTTTATGTCTTTTGCGCTTGTTAATTGACATAGGAATCGAATAGAGATCGAAATCGCTTAGGAAATTGGTAAGGTAGAAACCCGTGATAAGCCGGAACCGAAAACAGTAGATTGACTTATTTTGATAATCACTTATTTTAACCGCTTAATTGCATTTTCTTTATTTATCCGATCAGAAACCAAACCAACTCCCCCTCCATTTCGAATTTGGTAGATTAATCACATAAAAGAATCCTTGAGACGATATCCGAGTTGAATTGTCGTTGTATTACGTTTTCATCAAAAACACTCGTTTTGATCCGTGCGCGACAACTGATCAATGAGCTAGGCCCTCCACGACGGAGAGATGGATTGGGCCGACCCCGTGGATTGGGCCCTCCACGACGCACGTTGGATCCCCAGCAGAGTCGCCAGCTGTCGCTACTGCGAAAATCGGCGCCGGCTGAACAGAAGAGTCGCCACCGTGCGTTATTTATCCCAACGGAGGGAAAGGAAACGCTCGAGGTAAACCTACCGCAAAACGGGGAAAGGAATGGTCATCGCAATCAAATCCTGGATTCGGGAGTCGGTTACGCAAGGGGAAGGTATTAGCACCCCTCACGTCCGTCGTACTCGACGGGATCCACGCTTGTTTTCTAGTACGGATTGTTATTTCTATCTAAACTAAAGGTTAAGGGTTAAAAAGAAAGAAAGGGACTCGGCAAAGTATCGCACTTTATGCCTACGTATTCCCGTCTGGAACGAGAAATCAAAGTCAACGTAGTTCGCCTACCTACTGGAAAGGAGGGGAAGGTTGCTCGCTAGGATATCGCATCCTATGCCTACGTACTTTCATACAGCATGAAAGATCAGAGCAAACGTAGTTCGGGCCACGTACGACACAAGTCTGTCTTGATCGTTTTTTAGTCCTTCTGAAAAAGGGTTTTCCTGATTACTGGTCCAAGCGGACAAAAATGACGTTTTGATGTGTTCACATTCTTTTACGGAAGAAGTGTCTTTTATTGGGTTTGAAATCTTATTGTGTTTTTCTGTTTGTTTTGAGCAAGAGGAGACAGAACTCTAACCTATGGTTGCAAAGGGAATTAGACTAACCTAATGTTATCATGCATGGGTTAAGACCTAATGTCTATCATGCTCCTCTCTTGTGCAGAGAGAAACAGAGATCCTAAGGGAATAGACGGAAACAGAAACAATAGCGTATATACAATAAAGCAGTAAAATGCATGGATGCAGCAATACAAGCGAGGCAAGGGAGTCCCACTCAACCTCGAACCTAGAAAACAATAGGCAATAGTGAACAGAATTCACTTTCAACCTAACAGGTTAAACAACAAGCAATACAGTCAAGGAAATTCAATCAATACATCAAAAATGAACAGCAAAAATAAACAGCAAAAAGCAGTCCTGCATCAACATCTGTCTTCAAGTCATCTCCAAACAGCTACAAGCTTCAAGCATGCATCAATCTTGATCTTCACAACCCTCAAGCAAGGTCTTTGTCTTCAATCTTCAAGCCTTCAGTCAAGGTCTCTATCATCAGTCTGCCATGGCTTTTCTTCAAGTCTCAATCTCCAAGCTGAGGAATTAATCACAAGAATGAACTGGGGTGTTAAGCAATTAGTTGACCACCAAGGGTGGCAAACAGACTGCTGACAACACATAGAATATTTCTCTCAAGAGTTCTATCTCTTAGACACTATCACCAAGCCTTCCAAAGGAAGGGGGTGAATGTCTTAGAGAGACTCTGCATCATAGAGAGGGATGGAGGCAAGAAAGACCTTCCATGTTTGTGAATCAAGCTTTCTACTCTAGAGCTCTGCCTAACTCCTAGATCCTATAACCTTCAACAGCTGCTAGCAAGATGCTCTCCATCAACTCTGGAAATTGGTCTTCAATCTCTTTGATCTCCAAATGGGCTTCATCAACACAGTCTTCAGCTCAAACCCCAGGCCCCAAGCAAGCCCAATACCCCACACAGACAAATAATAACCCTAGAGAGGGCACACCACACAGTCAAGCAAGCACAAGCAATATACTAATAGTAATAGTAGAATAGGGGAAACCTAGTAATTTCTAAGGGATCTATTATCTACCCATAATACCCCTATAGTCCCATACCCCAAAATTCAAACTACAACTCCTACAAGAATTGATTTGCTACACCTATGCCACACCTAAACCCTAGTTTTGATTCTCCTAATCACACCTAAACAAATCATCTAAAGTTTTAATCTAAAATCATGAATTAAATTTTATATACAAGCTAAAGTTCTAAGCTAATCAACCTAAAAAGAATGGATCCAAAATGTAGAAGCATCTAATTAAAATAAAATCAACAATATCATGCATCAAATTAAACCACTTAAAAAGCTATTTAAAAGAAAAATATGCTAAAAATATAAAAATAAAATGAAATACCAATTTTTGTATATGATAATTTTCTTAACAAAAATATAAACCTAATGCAAAAAGAAGCAATTAAAAATATTCATTTTTCATTTACTTATGATTTTTTTAAGAAATGAAAAAAAATGGAAGAAATTAATATGGATTAAAATTGGATATGGGGTGCAGTTATCAATTATTCTAGTTAAAACAAGAGAATGGGCCCAGACTGGGGGGCGCGCATAGCAAAGCGCGTCTGGGCCCAACTAACTAGAAAACACCACAAAAAATAAAAAAAGGAAAAACGGTGCATAAAGCAGAAATTCTAGTTAAAAACATCATGGGCCTGAGTTGAGGGGGTGTGCATAGCATTGGATTGTAAAGCCCAGTCTGAACCATTAAATGAAACGCAGCGTATTGCTGCATGATCTCCCTCCAAATTTCGTTTTAAACGCTGGCCATTAGACCAAATTGCAAGTCAAAGTCTCCCACTTAATCCAACGGTCTTCACTTCGTCTTCTTCCTCTAGAAACCCTAGGTTCAGAAAAACCTATCCATGCATGAATCTTCCATCACTCTGTTCTCCCTCGATTCTCCATGAAACTTCATCATTCCAAAACCAAAAATGCTCTGCATCTCTCCCTCTACACAGCCACGGTAATATCTTCCTCTAAAATTCAATCAAAACTCAAACCCGATAGGTAGAGAGTCCTGTTTCCACCATTTTGCACTGAGATCAAACATTCCAATTCTTGCTAATTCTTACCCTAACATAATCTACACACCATGCTGATCATCCTGAGCTATACATCTAAGATTATCGTGCCATATCCTAGATGTTCTAAGCCCTAACAGATTTGGTGCACCATTGGTAACCTCCATGAAACCTTCTCAAACTTTATGGAAATGATCCTCTAACCTAACCTAACAATTCTAACCTAAAGATTCTACATTATTCTAACTAAATCATGCCAATTCGATGAGATTACCAACCTGGTTTAGAGATGAAAACAGGTGTTGAATTCTTTGGATCCAAGGCTTGCAATGCTCTTGATTTGCTCAATACACTTGATTCTTGGTTCTGTATGCAATAGATCTTGCTCAAATGCCTTAGATTCTTGTAACCACTTCTTCTTGCACTTTGGATGATGAAGTTGGTAGCACATGATTCCTCTTCAATTCAAACAAATCTTTGATGGAAATTGGATCTATGAATGATGTAGATGATGATAGGATCAAGAATTTTGGAAATTGATGAAGGTTTGATAGAGTTTGAAATGGTTTTGCAAAATGGAAGAATGAGATGAAACTATGTGTTATGAACAAAATGAATCACCAACCCTTTAATGAAACCTCTCAATTCAATATATAGATGAAATTAGAAAGCTCTAGAACTTTGTAGAAACTTCTTGTGCACAATTCCCTTGGATTTTGATTATGTTACTTCATACATAAGTAACCAAGCATAAATTCCAAATTTTGAACCAAACTCAAAAATCCACTTTTTCCAATGTTCTTAAAACATTTTTTCCAATCAAAATGACCTATAATTTCATCCCATTTGGCCAAGTTATGAAAAATCTCAACTTTAGGTCACTTTTTATTCATTAAATTCACCAAATTTGAAACCTTGAGCTATGAGCATTTCCAAACTTTCATGATCACTTTTCTAGACTCAAAATGTCATTTGGAGAAAGTTTGATGTTGTGAAGTTTTTCATTTGAAGCTTCCTTGTATGAGTTTTGGGCATAAGCTTGAAATGACCTGTAATTCTCAAATGACCAAAATACCCTTTGCTTTCCAAGACCATAAGTAGAGTTCCACAAATCATATAAATGCATAACATACCTTTCTAGAAATCTAAGACAATGAGGAACAACTCTTATGTTTACCAGAAATTGATTTGAAATCTCCTTGAGGGGTAAAAGTTGCTTGGAAGAGAAGTAACTTTCACAGACAAAATTTCAGATACCTCAGATGACCTGTAACTTGCAAGGACCATAACTTGAGTTCTATAAATCTCCTTGATGTCTTCCACCACTCAAATTAAATGTCTTGAGATCCTCTACAAGTTTCATGTTGACCAAGGATCCATTTGAAGCTTTCATTTTGACTTATCTTACTTGGAAGTTTTCCCTAAATCAGGGGATTTTACACAGAAACCCTAATTTAGAAACTCCTCTTCTTCTTGATTTCTCTTGATTTCTTCTTGGCACAACACCACATACTTCTCTACATGTCAAATGATGAACCCCACATCTCTCAAATAGCCCTTGATGCCCTTCAATCAATCATTTGACCTAGGGTTGACCCAGATGAAACCCTAGTTGACTGTCTTCAACTGCAACTCTTGTGATCACATCAATGACTTGTCTCCCTTTCAAAAATGACTCTCTAAGTCCTCCATGATGTCTATATACCCTCCATGCTCAATTCACAGCTCACAACTTCTTTGATGATCTTCAAATACCCTCAAGATAGGAGATAGATTCACTGCTTGATCCACTGACTTCTTAGATTTCAAGTTCTTTCTGATGACTTAGATAAGATTGAATTTGAATAATAACCTCTTGATAGGCTCATAGAGATGAGAATAGTACTTGGTCCCTTGTTGAATGACTTGCTATGCTATGCTATGCAAATGATTAGACTATGTACATGACTCTATATGCAAATGCTAATGCAATTGAAACATAAACCAAGTGAAATAGGTCGGGAAAATTTTTAGGGTGCAACAGCTGCCCCTATTCAAGCGACTTGGACCCGATTGGGTGAAGAGCGAACGACCTTCAAACATTCGAGGTACGAGACGGTTGAATACTAAGAATCCAGAAATTTGCCAACCGCAGAAATAAACTGCACCACTGCTTGGGGAACGACACTCATCAACTGAATCTGGTTGTTACGGCAACAAACTGATCCATTAGCGACCGTGCTGGGGATTATTTTCATCAGCCTGAAAAAGATTCTATCATCGCAGGAATAGAACTAAACTTGTCCACGTTAGGACCCCATCTGCCGTCAACACGGAAAAATCTCGGCGACTTCGCTGGGGATGACTCGTCTGCATTTCGTCAGCACGAGGGGATTCTATCAACATAACATGAATTATCCACGTCAGGAATAAATCGTCCACGTTAGGAATAAACTGTCCACGTTATGAATAACTTATACACGTTAGGGCTAAACTTTTTCACACCAGGAATACATCTTTCCATCTTAGGAATAACATCTTTCCACGTAAGGAATGCATCTCTTCGTCCACGTCAGGAATACATTGTCCACGTTAGGACCCACCTTTCCATGTAAGGAATACGTCTTTCCATCTTAGGAATAACATCTTTCCACGTAAGGAATAAACTTCTTTCCACGTCAAGAATACATTGTCCATGTTAGGACCCACCTTTCCACGTAAGGAATACGTCTTTCCATCTTAGGGATAACATCTTTCCACGTAAGGAATAAACTTCTTTCCACGTCAGGAATACATTGTCCACGTTAGGACCCACCTTTCCACGTAAGGAATACGTCTTTCCATCTTAGGAATAACATCTTTCCACGTAAGGAATAAACTTCTTTCCACGTAAGGAATAAACTTCTTTCCACGTTAGGAGTAAGACTTCTTCTGGATCTGTCCACGTCAGGACTAATCATTCCACGTGAGGAATACATCTTTCCACGTAAGGAATCTCATCTTTCCACGTAAGGAATACCATCTTTCCACGTAAGGAATACCATCTTTCCACGTAAGGAATCATCTTTCGTCTTGATTTGTCCACGTCAGGACTCACCTCTTGACTCGCTGAGGAAATAAAATTTGTCCACGTCAGGACTCATGCATCTTCGACCCGCTGGGGAAATAAAACTTGTCCACGTCAGGACTCATGCTTCGCCAACACGAAGGAAGATAAATCTGTCCACGTCAGGACTCGCGTATCTTGTCATCATGAAGAACTATAAACTTGTCCACGTCAGGACGCACATTTCACCATTACGAAGAAAGATATCTGCTGGGAATAAATGGTCCACGTCAGGACACCAACCCGAAGAGTAATCAATTTTGTCCACGTCAGGACTTCACAATCAATCAATACGGAGAAATCCAATCGGTCCATGTTAGGACTAGCACATCTCATCAACCTGGGGAAATAAATTTGTTCACGTTAGGACACTCGTTTCTCTAGCACGAAGAAATCCCGTCAATAAAATTGTCCACGTCAGGACTCATTTCTCTATTGGTCCCAACCCACAAACTTCTTAGCACTGACGTGACAGCGACTTTGAGGCAGACTCTACTGAGGATATTTGGAAACCACTACCGGACGCCTGTTCTGATAACCGGCGGCAGCCTCTGAAATTCTGATTCATGAAACCTTTTGATGCTGACGTAACAACAGTTTTGAAGAAAGTAATTCGCTGGCCGGACTAGAGAAACTTCAACAAGCGACTCTGGTGGAGAAAACAAGAGAATTTCAACCAAATAACTCTGCTCGGGGACAAAGAGAAATTTATCATGATAACTCTGTGGGGAATAAGGCCAAAACTGACATTATCGTTGAATGTCTCACGTCGAGATCTTGAATGCTTGGTAATTCACTTGAGCAAGAGCTCCTTCCACCTGTAAGGGAAACAATACTTGAAACAAACGGGTGATCAACCTGGCTTATGTTTCAAAATGCATATGTTTGACAATGACGCAATGACATGGAAATGCTACGTGTTTATTTGGTGGATGCAAGTATGACACTATATGCCGATGCAAATGCAGACAGAGACCGCTTCAGCGAAATAAATGCTGAAGACAATGCTAACTCCGCTGGGGGTAGCCAGGCGTCACAGAATTATTCCAGCAAAATAAATGCCGGAAGAGTGAAATCAACTCCGCTGTGAAATTGGGAACTTAACCAAGCACTTCGTTGAAGTAACACCCTGTTGGGGAATATAACTCTGCTGGGGGAATAGCATATGTGCCCAGTATGATTGGGCTGCTGCTGGGGAATGAACAGATATCCCACGGTATTCTGACAAAATAAATGCCATGATACACAACCAACTCTACCGGGGAGAGTCTTAACCTTCGAGTTCCACTGGGAGGAAAGAAAACACTTGCTGAAAAGAGAACTCCATTGGGGGACGAAACGAGTCTCTTGGGGGAAAATCCACTGACTCTGCTAGGGGAGAGTAAATGACCCTACTAGGAAGGGTAAACTGCCTGGGTACAGCTCATAAGTTGGAAATATTGATCTTCTGAGGCTAAACCACTCTGCTTGAGATAAGGGAATCCTTCTGGGGGACACCACACCGTCTGAATACAGCCTACAATCTTGGAATCACCAAACCCTGCTAAGGATAAACGACTTGGCTGGAGAATGTCCTTTGAATAAGCTACGGCTAGCTGGGAAATTCGATCCTTCTTCCAGGAGGGACAATGTTATCTTGGAAGCACGACCTGCGTGGGGATCGAGTCTTTCGTTACGAGCTTCTGATCCATACTGCACTCTTTTGATCGTCCACTTTGTACGGCTATGAACCCTGCAACACCACAAACAAGACAAGACAAGTCTACACAACCAAATCTATTCAGATTAGTGTTAGTGACATTATTTTCAGTTAATTCAAAGTTTTAGCAATTATTGGCAAGGGCCAGCGACGTTATGCACATGCTAGTTCCTTTAAAACTAGGCGTTTATCATGCACAAAACAGTAAAGAACCCACCAAATACTGAATAACATGTTTTATTGATTGAGCCCCTAAATGGGCGGAGTTTTGTACACGGAATGTAACTCCTGAAAAGAGGAAGCTACGCACAACAAATATACAAATATGCACAAGAAGCATAAATATATCGACAAATCAAATTTGTACACATGTCGGCAACGGGATGCAGATGAACACCACGAGCTGATCCTCCTATGACTCGCCCGACTCTAATGCTTTCCCCGGTATCCACACTTCCGAAGAGATTGTATCTTATAATCGACCCCTCAGGTATATTCTCCCGCACCAAAGCTTAAATGCAGTATCAAATTCGGACCGCAGTCATTTGCTTTTCAAATCCCTAACTTTTGCGTGAACCGCCCTTTACGGGTTTTCAGTTCACCGGGATACCCCTTTTTGCCGAAGCCGCCCAGTGTGGGTTTTCAACTTCGCGGGTGTCCATTTTTCAATTTTTATCCCTAACTTTTGCCCGAACCTTTCATTCTGTTTTTGGTTCGCCAGGATGCCCCATTTTTGCCTGGACTCTCTTTTTCTGTCCAGCGGGTCAATTTCAAGCAAAGTATTTTTTAACTGCGTCCGAATTCACAGGCGACGTAAAGTCTTCGCCGTCCATGGTGGACAACAGTAAAGCTCCTCCTGAAAAGACTTTTCTGACAACGTATGGCCCTTCGTAGTTAGGGGTCCACTTGCCCCTGTGATCTGCCTGCGGCGGGAGAATCCTTTTCAGCACAAGGTCGCCCGTCTGAAAGCTCCGGGGATGTATCTTCTTATCGTATGCTTTCTTCATTCGGCTCTGGTACAAACGACCGTATGCTAGAGAAGCTAGCCTTTTCTCATCCATTAAGCTTAGCTGGTTCAACCTGTTCTTCACCCATTCTGCCTCGTCAAGTTGGACATCTCGTAGTACTCTCAGAGAAGGAATCTCGACTTCTAGTGGTAGCACTGCTTCCATTCCGTATACCAGCGAGAATGGGGTTGCCCCGGTTGATGTGCGTACCGTCGTACGATAACCGTGCAAAGCGAAAGGTAGCATCTCATGCCAATCCTTATAGGTCACCACCATCTTTTGAATGATCTTCTTTATATTCTTATTGGCCGCTTCAACAACGTCATTCATCTTGGGTCGGTAAGGGGAGGAGTTGTGATGTTCGATCTTGAAATTCTGACAGAGCTCCTTCATCATTTTGTTATTCAGGTTTGAACCGTTGTCAGTGATTATCCGCTCGGGGATTCCATATCTGCAAATGATATCTCTCTTGATGAATCTGGCTACCACCTGCTTAGTTACATTTGCATAAGATGCCGCTTCCACCCACTTGGTGAAGTAATCGATTGCTACGAGAATGAACCGGTGCCCGTTAGAAGCCGTCGGCTCGATCTTTCCAATCATATCGATTCCCCACATCGAGAATGGCCATGGCGATGACATCACATTTAGAGGACTCGGAGGCACATGGATCTTATCTGCATATATTTGGCACTTGTGGCACTTCCTCGCAAACTTGAAACAATCAGTTTCCATAGTTAGCCAAAAATAACCTGCCCGCAGCAACTTCCTCGTCATAGCATGCCCACCAACATGCGTACCAAAGGTACCCTCATGTATTTCCTCCATGAGCAACTTCGCCTCTTTTTCATCTACACAACGTAGCAGCACCAAGTCGTGATTTCTTCTGTATAAGACACCATCCGGATTCAAATAGAAATTACCCGCCAATCTCCTGAGAGTCTTCTGATCTTGACTGGATGCCCCAGCCGGATACTCTTTATTCTTCAGGAAATTAAGGATGTTGAAATACCACGGTTTATCATCAGATGCTTCGTCAATAGAAAATACGAAGGCTGGTCTGTCAAGCCGAGAGATAACGATTCTGGGAGCCTCGTTCCAGAAGTTGACTTTGTACATGGAAGACAAAGTGGCCAGGGCGTCAGCCATCTGATTCTCCGCTCGCGGTACATGATGCAATTCAACCTTGTCAAAGAAAGGCAACAATCTCCTCGCATAGTTCATGTACGGTATCAAATTAGGCTGACGTGTCTCCCATTCTCCTTTTATCTGATTCATCACCAGAGCTGAGTCTCCGTATACATCCAGATTCTTGATTCGCAAATCAATGGCTTCTTCAAGCCCCATTATACAAGCTTCATATTCGGCTTCATTATTGGTAACTGGAAAAGTCAATCGAGCGGTAAACGGGATGTGCGACCCGTGCGGAGTGGTGATGATTGCCCCTATTCCGCTACCGTAGGCATTTACAGCTCCGTCAAATATCAACTTCCATTTGGAACCCAATTCTGGTCCTTCGTCTGGCAACGGCTCTTCGCAATCTTTCATCTTTAGGTACATGATATCCTCGTCAGGAAAATCAAACCTCATCGATTGGTAATCTTCAATAGGCTGCTCTGCCAAGTACTCAGACAGTACACTCCCCTTTATGGCCTTCTGCGAGACGTACTGGATGTCATATTCAGTCAAGACCATCTGCCAACGGGCAATTCTCCCCGATAACGCCTGCTTTTCGAATACATATTTGATAGGATCCATCTTCGAGATGAGCATGGTTGTATGATTTAGCATGTATTGCCTCAAACGCTTGGCGGCCCAGGCTAGCGCGCAACAAGTTTTTTCGAGCATTGAATATTGAGATTCACATTCAGTAAATTTCTTACTCAAGTAGTAGATCGCATGCTCTTTTCTTCCTGTCTCATCGTGTTGACCGAGAACACAACCCATACTTCCCTCAAGAACTGTCAAATACATAATCAAGGGTCTCCCTGCCACTGGAGGTATCAAAATAGGAGGCTCCTGCAAATACTGCTTTATTTTATCGAACGCCTTTTGACAATTTTCGTTCCACGTTACAGCCTGATCTTTCTTCAACAGCTTGAATAATGGTTCGCACGTAGCCGTTAGGTGAGATATGAACCGAGCGATGTAGTTCAACCTCCCTAAAAACCCGCGCACCTCTTTCTCTGTTCTAGGCGTCGGCATCTCTTGTATTGCTTTTATTTTAGCAGGATCGACCTCTATTCCTTTTTCACTCACGATAAACCCCAGCAGTTTACCCGATCTCACCCCGAAGGTGCACTTGTTAGGGTTCAGTCTCAGCCTGAACTTCCTAAGCCTTTTGAATAACTTCAGCAGATTCACCAAATGCTCTTCCTCCGTCTGGGATTTGGCAATCATATCGTCAACATAAACTTCGATCTCTTTATGCATCATATCATGGAAAAGAGTCGTCATTGCACGCTGATACGTTGCCCCAGCATTCTTCAATCCGAAGGGCATCACTTTGTAACAAAATGTTCCCCACGGCGTTATGAAAGTAGTCTTCTCCATGTCCTCTGGCGCCATTTTAATCTGATTATAGCCCGAGAAGCCATCCATGAAGGAGAATACGGAGAATTGAGCAGTGTTGTCAACTAGCACATCGATGTGAGGAAGCGGAAAATCATCTTTCGGACTCGCTTTATTCAAATCACGGTAATCTACGCACATTCTCACTTTACCGTCTTTCTTTGGCACTGGTACAATATTAGCGACCCATGAGGGATATTTGGTCACAGCTAGGAAACCAGCATCCCACTGTTTTTGAACCTCCTCTTTAATTTTCACTGCCATATCAGGTCTAGTTCTGTGAAGCTTCTGCTTGACCGGCGGGCATTCTTCTTTCAACGGCAGACGGTGCACCACCATATCTGTATCGAGCCCAGGCATGTCTTCATACGACCAAGCGAACACATCACTATACTCTCTGAGCATTTTAACCAGTCTTCGCTTGACGTCGCTCTGCAGCGCGGCTCCTATACGGATGTTCTTTTCAACCCCTTCCGACCCCAAGTTAATAATTTCGATGACCTCCTCATGAGGCAGAATGACTCGTTCTTCTTGCTTCACCAACCAAGACAACTCTTCGGGAACGTCACCATCTTCAACAATCTCTTCTTCGGCCTGAAGTACCGGGTGCTCAAAGTCGAGACGAGTCATAGGTGGTTCAATGATGTCATCTGAAAATGTTATCCTGCAAAAGGAATGGTTAAATGCTTCAAAATGCGTATAAAGCGAATAACCACGTTGCCATTTTATTGTAAAATATAAAACAAGAAAAACAGAGAGCGCAATATTTGTACATGAAAAACGCCTTTTATTTAATGATTAAACATGCAATGTTCATAACAGCACGGCCCTAAGCAAATCATGATGCCCCGGGCAAGACACCAGATTGTTCAACAATTAAAAAAACAAAGCATTACTGTTTAAGAGTCACAGGAACAATCTCCTGAATAGACCAATTGCACAAGCCTTGTCCTGGCACGCTCGGCTGAATCCAGGCGTCCATGTCGCAATCACTGTCTCCTTCGTCAGACTCTGAAGCAGCGTTGATGGTCTCATGACATACTCCACTAGCAGTGATGGTTATTGGTCCTCTGAAACGGGGTGCTCCCACAGCAGGTGTTGATGACGACGGTTGATATCCCAGCCCGAACCGATCCATCTTCACGGGAATATCCAGCACTTTGCCCCAGCCCTTTGTCTCACCAGTCTCTACTAGAGCTTGAGCTTCCTTATATGACGAGACAGCTACCTCTAGCGCTTTACTCGGCCCGGGACCTTTGTCTTTGATGCGCAACCCTTCAAATGCCTGACAGGGTGTTTCGTGAATCTCGCCATCGACCTCCACATACTTAAATGATGACAGATGGCTGACCAGTATATCTTCTTCTCCACATACAGTGACCACGCTGTCCCCTACCATGTATTTCAACTTTTGATGCAAGGTAGACGTGACTGCCCCAGCCCCATGGATCCAGGGTCGTCCAAGAAGGCAGCTGTATGCTGGCTGGATGTCCATGATATAAAACTCAGTTGCGAAAACCTCCGGCCCCACCTGTAAAGGTAATGTTATAGATCCAAAAACTGTTCTTCGCGTACCATCAAATGCCCTGACCACCAAGTCACTGGGCGTGCACAAGATTCCCCTGACATCTAGTTTCATCATCGCTTTCTTGGGCAGCACGTTTAAGGATGATCCGGTGTCTACCAGTACATGAGACATGACTGATCCTCTACACTCGACAGAGACGTGCAACGCCATATTATGCTCTCTCCCCTTCGGGGTCAAATCGAAGTCTGTAAAGCCCAAGCTATGGCCTGCGTTCACATGTGCCAACACCCCCTCCAACTGATTCACGGAAACATCTTGGGGTACGAAGGAAGTATCCAGAACTTTCAGCAATGCATTTCTGTGAGCTTCAGAACACAATAGCAACGACAGTATAGATATCTTTGACGGCGTCTATTGAAGATGCTCAACAATCTTATAATCACTTTTACGAATCAAGCGCATGAACTCTTCCACATCTTTCGATGCCGTTGCTTTTTCGTTTCCCTGCACTGGGACATTCTCAATCATCTTTCCCTTTCCCTTCGCCAGCCTTTCAGCCTCTACCTCAGGCGATAAGAAGATTCTCCCACTCCTTGTCATACCTCCCGTACCGACAACGTTGTCTACAGTCTCAGCTGGCTGCTCGTTAACATCAATTTTTACTCCGTCACAGTACACTTCCAAACCATAGGACCAGGGGACTGCCTTAGTGCTCTCGTACGGGATTGGTCCGGCCTTGGTGATGGTGATCGGTGGTCGCTTGGCCGGTGCTGTTATAGTGATCGTTTTTCGAGGAATCGTTACAGTAGCCACATCACTTTGCTTGTCTGCTAATACCCCTGCAGGCTCTTCAATTGCTGCTCGGTCAAAGTGCAACGTACCTCCATCTATTAAAGCCTGAATACCCTTCTTTAATTCATCACAGCCCCCAGCTAGGGTCCAGCACTCTAAACAATACTCGTCGCACCCAGGATACACACCACCTTGCAATAATCGGCTCTTTATCTCACATAACGGTGTCTTGAGGTCATCAACATGCATAATCAAGTTCAAACCCTCCTCAGTTAAAATGGCGTTTGCCCCATGGTTGGGCATGGGCTTCTGCACTATGTTCGGACCCACTGTTCCAAAGTTGATAGCCTTACTATCCAATAGATCCTGCACGACATGCTTAAACGCATGGCAACCCTCTACATCGTGGCCCGGAGCCCCGGAGTGGAATTCACAGTGCCTGCTTGCATCGTACCCGTACGGAGGAGTGCCTGTTATTGGTGCCAGAGTTCTCTTCTCCACCAAGTTCAACCCTAATAACGTCTATAGCAAATCTGCATATGTTGAAGGAGGCTTTTCAAACACCCTCCTTGGTTTGCCCCCCTGGAATCTGCGCTGAGCCGGCTGTGCCCCCTGTTGTGGCTGCTGTTGCTGTTGTTGTTGTTGAAATGGTTGTTGCTGAAACGGTTGTTGCTGAAATGGTTGTTGCTAAAACGGTTGTTGCTGAAACGGTTGTTGCTGAAACGGAATAGTAATGCTTGCCACCTGCTGCGACTGATTGTACTGGTTTCGACCTCTGCCCCGGCCTCGGCCTCGGCCCCCAAACACTGCGCTTGCATCGCCCTGACGGCGCCCACCAAAAGCCCTTCTGTTACTGCCTGTCGAGGTGGATTCCTCAGCTTGGAATCTTCCCTGTTTAATGTTGCTTTCAATCTTCTCCCCCATCAGGATTAAGTCGGAGAAACTGCCCAAAGAGATGTGAAACAACTTGTCATAAAACATGCCGGTGAATGTTCCTATGAACATGTCGTTCATTTCCTTGTCCTCCAAAGGGGGATGAACCCTAGCAGCCATGTCGCGCCATCTCTGCGCATACTCTTTGAAGCTCTCACCCTTCTTCTGGGACAACCCCTGCAATTGGACCCGGTTGGGTGCCAAGTCGCTGTTATACTTATAGTGAGCTACAAATGCTTCTGCCAGCTGCTTCCATGTCTTTATATGAGTTGGTTCCAATCCCATATACCACTCGAGGGAAGGACCAGACAAGCTATCTTGAAAGAAATGCATTAGCATCCTCTCATCATTAGAATACGCCGACATCCTTCTGTAATATGACCGCACGTGCACCTTCGGACAGGTGTCCCCCTTATACTTGTCAAATGTGGGAGCTTTGAATTTGATTGGCACCCTCAGGCCAGGCACTAGACCCATTGTTGACATATCTAAGCCAACAGCACTTTGATTTACGACCCCCCTCATCTGCTCCTCTAGCATTCTGATTCTCTGAGAGTCATCCATCGGCCCTTCGAAACCTCCACCGGAGAAAGCATCCTCTTGCTGGTCTTCTTGCCAGTTACCATTCCCAGCTTCATACCCATCGTATCCGTTGTTACGGCCAGTTCTAATCTGATTCATGATCGGGCCTCGCCCCCTGTTGCCGTACCCCAGAGCGACCCCAGCAGGTCCAAAAGCCATTAACCCAACGCCATTTCCATTCCCGAATCCGCCATAACCCTGATTAGTCATACCAAATCCGTCCTGTCCGAAGCCTTGAGTATTGAAACCGTACTTCCCAGTATTATCGAATCCCTGGTCATTGAAGCCAAATCCCGCATTACCGAAGCCATTGCCTCCCATATTATCACCCAGGTTGACATCACCGAGCCCGACGTTATGGACAGCAGTCTCGTTCCCAATTCCAACGTTACCGTTCCCAGCAGCAGTACCGTTGTTGACATTGACAGCAGGTATATTGACTACAGGTGGAGCCACTGGTGTGGGAGTACCATCCCCATGAATAGTATCGACTCGCACAGACTGATGATCCTCATTTCCATGCCCAACATTCCTTACCAACAGAGGCTGCACCAAAGCTTGCAAATTCTCCTGTCCTTTCGCAATGGTCTCCATTGTCTGCATGAAGAGCGCCAGCTTCTCACGCATATCTTGCATCTCATTCTGCATTTGATCCATGATTCTTCGACAGTTGGTGCGAGTGGAGTATCGGTGCGGGCGCTGATCTTCAATCCTGAAAAGACCTGGTACAGTGCAGGAAATGAGATACCACGCAATAATCACCTGTAATGCAATATGAATGTGAATGCAATGCAAAATGTGTTTGTGCATTTAGGGAACATCATTCCCTGATTCTAGTGTGAAGGTGTCAGTGCAGTGACAGTGCTAGCAATACGGTGATCGGAGCCGAATCATGGAAAACACCTCATATATTGCAGAGAAATCCATTAAGCCAAGAATACAATATCACTGAGTGTACAATAAGAAGGCATGACCTCAACCAACAATCCTGGTGATGGTCAGCGCTATGCAAATAAAGCATACAAATTAATACATGAAACGATCAAGTACTCCCATATGCCTGGTATTCCTCTAACAACTTCTTAGTCTCTGGATGACTTGGTCGGGTAAGCAGACCCTTGACAAGTTGGTTTCTTCTCTTGAGAACACGTCGCACGTCACCAGCGGTTTCCTCCCATGCCCCTTCTCCGAAGCGATCCTCTAGCTTCCGCTTCTGAGACACGACTTCATTCCTGCCTTCGATGGCCTTGTTCAATGCATTCTAGAGACTATATCTGGTCATCACCTCTTCTTCGTACTTCTTAATGCTAGCCTTCAACTGCTCTTCGAGTTCAGAAATTTGCTGCTTCAGTTTATCTTCCCTCTTTTTATTGTTGGTTAGCGTAGCATTCCAAGTCTTGTTACAAGAAGAGATTTCTCGGTGGGCGGCATCGAGTGCTTTCTTTTTGGACTCCAACATGTCATGAGAGCTTCTGAACTCTTGACCCAGACGTTCGCGCTTCTTTTTCTCTTCCGTTAACTCAGCACCTAGTCTGTTTACTAGCTCGATCTGCTGTTGGAAAGCATGCACAACCTTGTTCTTCTCACTACGCATCTGAGCCAGTTCCTGCTCTAACCCTTCATTGATCTTCATCAAGGCTTCTTTTTCTTTTACAACTCGCTCGTAGACCTCCATAGTGACAGTGGTTGGTTCTTCCACTGGAATATGAACAGGGACTGGTGCAGCTGGAAATGGCATTAGTAATTGTCTTGCTCTCTCTCGGATCCATACTTTGTAGGGTGCATAAGCCTGACAATCATTCTTCCCTAACAGTGGCCTCCCTCTTCTGTTAATACGCATCCATGCATGCTGCAGCTTGGCTAGTAACTCTCCCTTCAAATCACCGGTGAAGAACAGAGATTCCTGCACTTCTTCCTCCTGAGGTGGGTTCTTCAACGCGTATCCAAACTGGCGAATAAACAGAGATTGGTTGTAATTGATGCACCCTTTTCTTCCTATGAACGGAACATTAGGGTACCCAGAACAACTGAAAATAATCTCCGACCCCAGCAAGTCTCGGTCAAACCACTCAATGTCTTCAGAAGATAGCCTCATCATGCGCTCTGGCCAGTCAGCTATAGTTGCACTATCCACAAAAGGTCCCTTCAGGGGAAGATGGCTCTTAAACCACATGTACAGCAAAGGCACACAACAAGAAACGTTCTTGCCTCTCCTGTTCTCATTTCTGTAGTGCATCGAATGGTAGAAGTCCCCGATCAATGTGGGTACCGGGTTGCCAGCAGCAAACAAATGAAACGCATCCATGTCCACGAAGTTTGGGAAATTGGGAAACATCACTATCCCATAAATGCATAGAGCCAAAACAGCGTTAAAGACCACCCAACATCCATTCTTGGCGTATTCTTGAGCCTTACCGACCAGAAACTGGAGAGAGAAACATGGAACCCCGCGCCAAGAAGTCATCAACAGCTCAGAAGCATTCATGTGCAAGGCCTTAGCCAAGTCCTCCAACTTGGGCTCAGCGGCAGAGTGAATAAAGGGAACCTTATTCTGTACTGGCAGCTCAGTAAACTCTACATACTCCTCCATGGTAGGCCCCAAAATAAAGTCAGCAAATGTGAAACACCTCAAAGCAGGGTCATAGAATTGCATCAGCGTGTACAGCCCATTCAGTTCATCATCATTTGGTTTGCGAACCAATCTCAACAACCGTCCATAACTCTGCCTGAAACTTCTACGGCCATCCTCATCAGCAAGAGAGATCAGACCCAGGAGGGGAGAAATATCAGGGATAGGTAGCTTGTAGGCAACTGTCATCCTCAAACCAGCCATGATCAATACTCAGAAGTCCGGGCACTAGAACCAGGGAATATGCAAATGCACCTGCAGCACAGACACACGTTAATGGGATGCAATGATAATGATTATGCAAACAATGCAATGCAAGTAACATGCAACAGGGACCAAATGCCATAGCTGAGAAGCCTGAACCATATCAACAAGTCTCGGATAGACCCTCCAAAATTCCTCAAACCCTGGTCTCAGATAGACCCAATACAAAGCTCCAACACTGGTCTCTGATAGACCCCATAACATAACTCCAACTGGTCTCTGACAGACCTCAAATCATAACTCCGACTGGTCTCTGACAGACCTCATAATTATCCATAAATACCCAAGATCTCAGATCAAGAAATAACCGGTATCTGAAGGTCTAGTTACCTGCATAACCCCAAACCCTCTCACAGGTAGGTGCCCTATTAACTGACAAAGGTATGGCATCCTATGCGGTCGTCGGCGTCACAGACTTTCAGGGTTGATGATACGATTCCCAGAAGGAGTGGCATCATCAAATCCTGAAGAGGCCTCACTTAGCCAACTTCCAAATGATCGGTTCCCAGAGTCGACAATCCAACTAACCAGCAACCCGAGCCACCCAAAGGGTAGGACAGGAGGCCAACCAGAAGAACCTCGTCTGAGTGTGGATTTCGTGGGACACTAGGACATGCAAAGCACGTGCGCGCCCACTAATTTCCACTCTAATTCTAGGTGCACTCAAGCCCGGGTCCAGCTTATCTCTCAATCATGGAACACCCGTCACACCCTAATACAACAATAATAACAGTAATATAATGCTGAAAATAAATGACAGAAATAATAAATCCATACAAAATCCTCGACGGGAAAACAAGCGCTAGGATTGACTCTCGTAAGGGACGTTGGATCCCAAATGCATAAGGAACTATCGCAGTCCTTAGCAGCCAGGGGACGTTGGATCCCCAGCAGAGTCGCCAGCTGTCGCTACTGCGAAAATCGGCGCCGGCTGAACAGAAGAGTCGCCACCGTGCGTTATTTATCCCAACGGAGGGAAAGGAAACGCTCGAGGTAAACCTACCGCAAAACGGGGAAAGGAATGGTCATCGCAACCAAATCCTGGATTCGGGAGTCGGTTACGCAAGGGGAAGGTATTAGCACCCCTCACGTCCGTCGTACTCGACGGGATCCACGCTTGTTTTCTAGTACGGATTGTTATTTCTATCTAAACTAAAGGTTAAGGGTTAAAAAGAAATAAAGGGACTCGGCAAAGTATCGCACTTTATGCCTACGTATTCCCGTATGGAACGAGAAATCAGAGTCAACGTAGTTCGCCTACCTACTGGAAAGGAGGGGAAGGTTGCTCGCTAGGATATTGCATCCTATGCCTACGTACTTTCATACAGCATGAAAGATCAGAGCAAACGTAGTACGGGCCACGTACGACACAAGTCTGTCTTGATCGTTTTTTAGTCCTTCTGAAAAAGGGTTTTCCTGATTACTGGTCCAAGCGGACAAAAATGACGTTTTGATGTGTTCACATTCTTTTACGGAAGAAGTGTCTTTTATTGGGTTTGAAATCTTATTGTGTTTTTCTGTTTGTTTTAAGCAAGAGGAGACAGAACTCTAACCTATGGTTGCAAAGGGAATTAGACTAACCTAATGTTATCATGCATGGGTTAAGACCTAATGTCTATCATGCTCCTCTCTTGCGCAGAGAGAAACAGAGATCCTAAGGGAATAGACGGAAACAGAAACAATAGCGTATATACAATAAAGCAGTAAAATGCATGGATGCAGCAATACAAGCGAGGCAAGGGAGTCCCACTCAACCTCGAACCTAGAAAACAATAGGCAATAGTGAACAAAATTCACTTTCAACCTAACAGGTTAAACAACAAGCAATACAGTCAGGGAAATTCAATCAATACATCAAAAATGAACAGCAAAAATAAACAGCAAAAAGCAGTCCTGCATCAACATCTGTCTTCAAGTCATCTCCAAACAGCTACAAGCTTCAAGCATGCATCAATCTTGATCTTCACAACCCTCAAGCAAGGTCTTTGTCTTCAATCTTCAAGCCTTCAGTCAAGGTCTCTATCATCAGTCTGCCATGGCTTTTCTTCAAGTCTCAATCTCCAAGCTGAGGAATCAATCACAAGAATGAACTGGGGTGTTAAGCAATTAGTTGACCACCAAGGGTGGCAAACAGACTACTGACAACACATAGAATATTTCTCTCAAGAGTTCTATCTCTTAGACACTATCACCAAGCTTTCCAAAGGAAGGGGGTGAATGTCTTAGAGAGACTCTACATCATACAGAGGGATGGAGGCAAGAAAGACCTTCCATGTTTGTGAATCAAGCTTTCTACTCTAGAGCTCTGCCTAACTCCTAGATCCTATAACCTTCAACAGCTGCTAGCAAGATGCTCTCCATCAACTCTGGAAATTGGTCTTCAATCTCTTTGATCTCCAAATGGGCTTCATCAACACAGTCTTCAGCTCAAACCCCAGGCCCCAAGCAAGCCCAATACCCCACACAGACAAATAATAACCCTAGAGAGGGCACACCACACAGTCAAGCAAGCACAAGCAATATACTAATAGTAATAGTAGAATAGGGGAAACCTAGTAATTTCTAAGGGATCTATTATCTACCCATAATACCCCTATAGTCCCATACCCCAAAATTCAAACTACAACTCCTACAAGAATTGATTTGCTACACCTATGCCACACCTAAACCCTAGTTTTGATTCTCCTAATCACACCTAAACAAATCATCTAAAGTTTTAATCTAAAATCATGAATTAATTTTTATATACAATCTAAAGTTCTAAGCTAATCAACCTAAAAAGAATGGATCCAAAATGTAGAAGCATCTAATTAAAATAAAATCAACAATATCATGCATCAAATTAAACCACTTAAAAAGCTATTTAAAAGAAAAATATGCTAAAAATATAAAAATAAAATGAAATGCCAATTTTTTTATATGATAATTTTCTTAACAAAAATATAAACCTAATGCAAAAAGAAGCAATTAAAAATATTCATTTTTCATTTACTTATGATTTTTTTAAGAAATGAAAAAAAATGGAAGAAATTAATATGGATTAAAATTGGATATGGGGTGCAGTTATCAATTATTCTAGTTAAAACAAGAGAATGGGCCCAGACTGGGGGGCGCGCATAGCAAAGCGCGTCTGGGCCCAACTAACCAGAAAACACCACAAAAAATAAAAAAAAAAGGAAAAACGGTGCATAAAGCAGAAATTCTAGTTAAAAACATAATGGGCCTGAGTTGAGGGGGTGTGCATAGCATTGGATTGTAAAGCCCAGTCTGAACCATTAAATGAAACA